>CABFVX010002645.1:52162-92769 GCA_902151425.1 Timema shepardi | reverse complement strand
GGACCTCTAGCTCTATCCTGATATATGTTGAGAAGTGTAGGAGTACTATCAGATCTAGGGGACCTCTAGCTCTATCCTGATATATGTTGAGAAGTGTAGGAGTACTAGCAGATCTAGGGAACCTCTAGCTCTATCCTGATAAATGTTGAGAAGTGTAAGAGTAGTAGCAGATCTAGGGGACCTCTAGCTCTATCCTGATATATGTTGAGAAGTGTAGCAGTACTAGCAGATCTAGGGAACCTCTAGCTCTATCCTGATAAATGTTGAGAAGTGTAAGAGTATTAGCAGATCTAGGGGACCTCTAGCTCTATCCTGATATATGTTGAGAGTGTCAGGAAGTTTAGCCGTTTGTGTGGACCACTCAGTTCCTAAAATATTGTTAAGGATAAATGACATGCACTTGAAATTCTACTATTTTTTTATTTGAACCCGTTTTATTAGCCGATTGGGTCATATGCCTATGTAAGCCTAGTAATCATAATGGGTTAGGGATTAGGAAGGTTCAATTTAGAGTAAGTACACCAGAATGCTCGTTGAGGGAGATTGGAAAATAGTTTGGAGAAAACCACTCTCAATCCACCCGACCGGGATCGAACCCCAATCTACCCGTCCTCAACAGTCTAGTCTAACACGAGATTAGCCCGTTAGACCACGCGGCCACCGATTGAGCATGAGCTTATGTTGATGTCAATAAAGTAATTTTACTAACATAATCCAAAGTATAGTTAATCAATATTTAAGTCCCCAAACATACTATTAAATATTTCTATAAATCTTCCAACAGGTTTTCATCCCCACTCAATTATTACATTGAAAAAAAAGTATATTTTTTAAAACTTATAAAATCAGAAAATTTAAAATTGTATTTATATTTTTCACACTAACGTAAGTTATTTAAAGAAACCTTACCTATTGATAGATCCATCTGTATGACTTTAGTAAAAACCAGTTTCAAGAGAAAACACAAGGACTTTTAGAAATATGTTAAAAATGACCTCCCCATATGATCTCAAAATTAATAAGAACGTTATTAATAACTACCGTCGTGAATTTGGAGAGTTGTTCAACTCGGTGTAGTATTCCACTTTATCCGCTATACCTTGTCCTATTATTGAAACCGAAGTGTCCTTGTATCCTAGCCACATTACCTCCTCGACAATATCGCTTGCTATTAAAGATTAAGTTCATCCAGATGTGCTGGGGTGGGTGGACTCCCAAATTCCATCGTTAAAGTTCGCTCTGATATCCTCATTCCATTGCTAGCAGATATTTTCAACCGTAGTTTGTCAAATGAAACGTTCCCTGAAACCAGCAAAAATGTTATAGTTGTTCCCATACATAAAAAAATGTGCTAAAACCAACGTTTGTAACTCTAGGCCTATTCTCATGATAAATATTTTCTCTAAAATTACATATGTTTCACTGCCTAAAAAACGACTTTCTGAAAATCAACATGGGTTTGTAAACAATAAATCTACTGTAACCAACGTAGTAGAATTTCTGGGTCATGTTGCCACTCAAGTATCTACTAGAGGCCAGATTGATGCAATTTATTTCAATCAAAGTAAATCTTTTGAGCTGTGTCAACCGTATTATTTTCTTTATTCTATCAAAACCTAGTAATTCTGGTCTATCAGCTCTCCATGTAAATTGCAAAATAGATCTATCACCACCGACATTGATATTAGCACTTCCAACTCTCCTTAGCCTACTGTGGTTTATCTCAAGGTCCAAATTTATGTCCTCTTCTTTTTAACGTGTTTATTGGTGACATTGGTAGGTGCATTCATTCCTCAGACTATTTGTTGTTTGCTGTTGATCTCAAGCTGTTTAAAAACATCACTTATTGTTAAGATTTGCCAATAGTCATAAACGGTGTATTACGATGGTTATTAAAATGTAATGCCAATTAATAATTCCAAAACTAAGGCTACGGCTTTCACAATGAAAACTACCCCTATTTTTTCACTTATAAACTTGATATTGATATTATTGAACGCTGTATTTATATTAATGACCCAGGTGCTATATTAGACCATAAGATCTACTTTCACTATAGTTTCTCACTCTATTAAATTACTAGACCTTATCAAGTACGTGTATATTTTCCTCATCCTCTAAAGTTGAATGTATTATAAGTTTGAATTCTACTTTTGTTAGATACAAACTAGAATATGCTAGTGTTGCGTGGAATTTCAACTTAACCGACTCTCAGATTGAAAAGTGTTCAACCCAAATTTGTCTCTGCTTGCTATGATAAATACTTTTTCAAATGGTTTTACAATTGTTATTTACGATAAAAGTCAAAACCTTTTAGGACTCCAAACTCTCTTTTCTCGAATAATTTTTAATTTTTGGCACCGCGTCCTACTACCCATTTGGGTTATATACCTATGTACTAATTACACTAATGGGTTAGGGATTAGGAAGGCTTGTTTAGAGGAAGTGCACCCGCACTTGTGTGGAGGGAGAGTGCAAAACCATTTAGGAAAAACCACCCGACCGGGATCGAACTCCAATCTCCCCGTCTTCGGCAGTCTGGTCCAACACGAGAGTAACGAGTTAGACCACGCTGCCATCAAAGAAGGTAAAAGTCTATTGGGGTGCACTTTTTGTTTTTAACATTGTTATTATTCAAATTTCTTGCCAACCTGCCCTTGATCATGTGGGCATCATTGTGCTTTCTCGTGCATCTAGAAGTCCTAGAATATTTTCTAAATCAGCCCTCTCAGCCGTTGTTTAAGCAGCGTTAACTCTAGATTACCGGAATTTTACTTTTACCATGATAGAAGAACCAAAATTTGTGAGTTATTTAGGGAAAACCCATATTATTAATTACTATCTGTTTATTGTGAACTGTTCCCTAAACATGATAATTTCTACTTGATCCTTTTTTCCACTTGCTTTCTTATTTACTATGTTTTAGCTATTATATATTTTGTTTATTGTATCACATGTACACAAACTTGATGATCTATTATTTTTTAATTCGCAAACCATATTGTGTCTCCTGTCTCTTCAGTGATAGCCTGTTAGAGGTCTCGCCCGTTGGCCAATACGTTAATAAAGGAAAATGAAATTAAATAATATATGTATATAAATATACATACATATACTCATGTATACTACCATTGCTTCCCCTCGTTGGCAGCTACGATTGGATTAGACCTCACGCGCCGTCTTATTGGCTAAGAGCACCAATGGAGGGGGAATAGGGGAGGTAAAGCGCGGTCGGCTTCGCAACGGTTAGCCCAATGTTGAACCTCACACTTCAGTTCATCGCTTCAAGTCCAAGCAAGCAGTCGTGTTTATTGTCCAGCTTGAGTTCTTACGATAGACCTGTCAAGAGTTTGTTTAACTGTCACTTTATTGTTTTAAATGACATGGCGGTACCTTTTAATATAGAGGACGATATCCAAGAAGACTACAGACTCATTCAAGAGTTCATCATCTGCATACAGCGACTGATGGAAAATATAATTTTGGGGCAACGAAGAAATCGTCGGGTAGATCCAACAGTCCAGAATCGTAAGTATTTGGCTTAAGCCAATCTATTTAATAATTTTAAAACGAATCTGATTTATTTCGACTTGATATTGTGATGTGTATTATCTATTCTGTCCGACACGTGTTCGTACACTTCTTGACATGTGTAACTTGACACTTTTCGATATCTCACGATCCATAGTGATAACATAGAGTTTCTAAATTAACGGCGCGTAAAGTTTAAAGTATTGTCTATCGCTAACTAACATTTTGATAGATGTTAACCGTTTTCTAGTTTCGCGTTATTTTAAATAGCTACCGGTATCACAAAACGGATATTATTTTTATTTATGGTTGGTTAAGTTTTTTGATGTGATTATTGAGAAGTGATAGATTTTTGCCAAACATCAAGATGCGTTTGTAATGTGATGCAATCTTTTGAGTATCACGTGGAAGTACGAGGTGTGTTCCGGTGACTACCTGTTAGTAGGTCAACGAACCGGCCAAGACTCTATCCTATCCGGCTTGATCTGTTGCACTTTTTAACAAACACGTTATCTTTCTGACAAAGTGATTTCAATTCAACAACAAAATTTCAACTATAGCAAATTTTTTTCAAATGTGAATTTTTATAAATATAATTAAAATTTCATGTTATTTTTTTTACTTAATATGATTTATAAGTCTTGAATCAAATAGGATTTTTTTACTTAACCAGATTATCTAGGAGTGGTTTTAAGAAGATTTTTCATATACTAAAATTAAATCAAATTCCTATTCCTCATTAAAGTAAAAATTACTCTAAAACATCGGTGCTGGGTTTCATTTTAAAGTGTTTGCGAGTGAAATACACATATTAAAACTTTAATATCACGAGTTCGTGTGTAGTCATAATCTACGTATTAAAATATGAATTTCATGAGTTAATCATAAACATTCAAGACGTCACTTTCGTGTGTGAGATAATTACTCTTATTAAAACTTGATTTTGTCATTTAATTACACATGTTCAAACATGTTTCGCGTGAAAGTTAATAAAACATACTGACACTTGGATTTACTGTGTCAGCTAATTATAGACTACATACAAAAACTTGTATCTCGTATGTTAGTTAATTTAAATATAAGAACTTGGATTTCGTGTGCTAGTTAATTTAAATATAAGAACTTGGATTTCGTGTGCTAGTTAATTTAAATATAAGAACTTGGATTTCGTGTGCTAGTTAATTTAAATATAAGAACTTGGATTTCGTGTGCTAGTTAATTTAAATATAAGAACTTGGATTTCGTGTGCTAGTTATTTTGAATACGGTACCAAAACATTTATTTCGTATTCTAGTTAAATTTATTTATAAAAACTTTATATAAATATATGTATATATATTAAAACTTGAACTAGTGTGTTATCTAATAACTATACATGCTAAAACTTGAATTTCTTATTGTATATATCAAAACTTGTATATCGTGTGTTAGTTGACTTAAATATCAAATCTTATATTTCGTTTGCTTGTTAATCATAGCCTACACATTAAGACTTTAATTCACGTGTTTTCTTATTAATCATATATTAAAATTTGTATTTAATGTGTTGGACAGTTGGTGGGTTATACCATTTAAAACTTCGCATTAATTTTAAAATATCTTAGGTTGAAGTACGGCGTGGATGTAGGGGACGAGAGAAAGTCCAGTGTTTTTAATTATCTTTCTGGCCAAATTAAATAAAATATTGCTCCAGTAGCAACGTTTAGTTTAATTTTCTTCACGTGGTGACATCAACAGTTGTTGAATATCTGTCGTTAGAATTAGATGACAAAACTATTTAAATGAACAGAAAAAGTTGTAATTAAATTCTAGTACACCCTTGAAATATATTAAACTACTGTTGATATAAATTTGTGTAGAAAATTAAACTAAACGTTGCTACTGGAGCAATATTTTATTTATTATTAACAAATAAATGTTTTGCTATAAAACCGCAAAATCACTGGCCTTTTTGCGCGTCGCCTTCCATCCAACCTCAATAGTCTACGTAAGAGAAACTATTTTGATCTCTAAGGAAAGAAAATTACTAAAATGGTGTTCACACTATACTATTTTTATATACCTAACGATCCAATCTACCGACCCGTACTTGTTAACAAGAAGCAGTGATTTATACGGTATAATATCGTCAACAATTAAATTATATTAAAGTTGATTAAATTTTTGAATATTTATTCAAGTTCTATTATACAATATTTGATCCAACATTTTCCTGGCGACTTCTGGTAACGATAAGAAAACGTTATCTCGTTCCAAAAACCTTTTCTCCCCCTAATGATTCACAGGTGATGTGTTGTCAAGTCTATCGAATCTAGGTCACGATTATCTATTCTAATCAGTAATCGAACTTCCTCAATTAGCAGGTAGGCCCCCAAAGTCAAGGTTTACTAAATCACGGTTGAATCTATTTCCGAGAGAAGAATTAATTGATGCTTATTAATAATTGTGACTATGTTTATTCCGAGTTTGATGTCATTACAACATGATTTAGATAGGAACGACCTTTATCGACAGCTATTAACGTTATTAAAACATATTTCATTTATTTATATATAATATAATGTGATATAGGCCTATAGCTTTCATTTATCGCTTTTTATAAATATTATCAATACTTATAAAATAATATGGATAATAAGTTAAAATATTATCAATATTGATTGGCTAATATTATGTTTATATTTTCTAAAGACGCCTTCCTACTGTAATCTCGCTATATCAACAGTCTGATTTTCACAAGAAGCCAGTTATCTGAAAATTGTTGTCATGTTACCCCAATGGCGTAAATAAAAATAGCCACTTGATCTGTATTAATATACCCTTAAGTAAATAACGTAAAGAGAACATTACAGTGACCCTAAGTATAGCATTATTGGAAAATTTTGATACCTTTTAAAGTAAACTAGTTGATTAATAAATTAAATTGAATATTTGTAATGTACCAAATTTTAGTGGCGCTCAATAAACGTTGGTAGTTGAAAACGGACTTCGTTTTGCAATCAGGGTTTGATTATCGGTTGTGTGTGTGTGTGATTTAAGAGCCAATGAACAGACGTGTTTTTGTGGGTAGTGGACAACGTTTCAAGGATCATCCCATCTTCAGGTGAATGACCAGACACTATTTCTCAACACACATTTCCGTGAGTCATCCGTCGCTGTTTGCTACAACTATTAGGAGTGCTTGCTTGCCTGCCTGCTTGCTCTTTGTTGTCTGTCATGTCTCGTAAACGTCTTCGAGTGTCTTTAAAAATAGATCTATATTTTAGAGGGATTTATTTAAAAACAGGTTTTTTAATCATCGCATCTCACTCACTACCTGTTTGATTTACACGTATATATAGTAATTAATCTTATGGAGTAGGGATGAGTAAGGTAGAATTTATATGAAATTCACTTTCATTTGCGTGGTGTAATAACCGCCCTCAGTACATCTTACCGGGATCTGAACCCTGATCTCTCAGGGAATGACAATCTAGTTGATGGCGGAAGTGACACTTGAGACCAGCGTGCTATAAACTGTGTACCATAGCTATCTCTCAGGTATCTCAGTATCCTAGAGCCGGTATGTTTGTGTGCATGGAGTTGTTGAAGAGAAGGGAGTAAGCAAGGATAGGGGAGGGGGGAGAAAGTTAGTGGGGGGGGGGGCATTATAGTATGGTGTCCACGGAAGTCATCCCATTTCGTCATAAGTGGCGAGACCCCGTTATCTCAGTTAGTGCAAGTGGCAGCTCGAGGAAATAGGACGTCCTCCGACTAGTGTTGGAGGTGGGCTGTGCTACGTCACCAGACGGAGGGATTCACTAGTTCGGATCTCAGTTCAGTGCGTCTAGACGACACTTAATTATGATTGACAAAACAAATGTTTATCATAACTACATCTGGCCCTTTTTTTATCAAAATTAAATTAACTTAGATTAAATGTCTTGTTCAAATTGATACATAGGTCTACTAGGTGTACTATCATATTTTTATGTAAAAAAATACTTTCATGACTCGGTAGGCACACCGTCAAATTTTCAAGCTCGTATAGGCCTACTCTAGTTTTCTGGTGGTGTGGAGGTTTAAGTTTGAATCCCGGAGGGGTGAAATGAGTTTTTCCCTACCTATAGGATTTGGTTTACCACTCTATCACTCCACAAATGCGGGTGAATAATAAACATTTTACCTTCTTCGTCCCTACCTCTTTATAAAACTACACGCTGTTAGCGAGGACAGGTCCTAGATGTGATCAGTTTTTTTTACATTAAATAATGTCTCATGATTTATTAAATATTTTATTTTGAAAGTGTGTTGAACCAAATCGTGTACTCCATAAGATACTGACGTGTTTCTAAACCGAACATAATGTGATAATTATTGTAATTATTGTACTTTGTTTATAAAACGTGTGTTCAGGAAGTGAGTTATTCAATCGTTTTACTTTCGTCAGTAATGAACTAAAATATAAATAATCGTGTTAAAGGTGTTCAAATTAAGATTGCGTGGAACGTAGGACGAGATGCCCACAAGTTTCTTGTCTACTATTAAGAATAATATCTGCTCGGATAGATAAAACTTTGGGAAAACGTTAATCTAAAGTAAAAACCCAGACAATTTGGGGGAAAAAAAAAGAATTGTTAAAATATCTATCTTGGTTTTAATTGGGTTAAATACTTTTATTGTTTTTAAGCTTTAGCTCTGAATTTTTTAAAAAGTATTTAACTTGCAGCTGAGCTTTTTGTTCTCTAATTTCATAAGTCATTTATTTTATGAATCGTACTAGTTAAAAAAAGTTTAAATTCTTCAAAATTTTGTAAAACATTGACTTATTCTATTTAGTCAATTGGTTTATATGCTTAACCCGCCTCGGTGGCGTAGTTGGCTAACGCGCTTGTCGTGCTGAGCTAGACTGCCGAGGACGGGGAGATTGAGGTTCGAATCTCGGTCGGGTGAACTAGGGGTGGTTTTTCCTAAATGGTTTTCCACTCTCCCTCCACGCAAATGCGGGTTCACTTCCTATAATTCAACCTTGCCAATTCTTAATTCATCAACGTAATTAGTACTTAAAGCGTATAACCCGAACGGGTAATAAGATGCGATGCTTAATATTATTATATTATTTATACGTTTAACCAGTTATTACAATTATTTCATCCTCAAAGAATGCGAAATTCAAGATTATTTTTTATCCTGAGAAAAGGCAATTTATATTTATTTCTTATGGCAATAAAACATTGATGAATCTTTGAACAAGTTGAGAAACTGTTGAGAGTATGAACTTGGTTATACAACACTAATCAATAATCAACGTTTATGATGTCATCTAGTTCTAAATCTCAAGTTATAATATTTATTATACCTATCGTTTGATATACACTGCCACCGAGTTTTTTTCTTTACATTAATCTGGTTTTATTCCTAAGTTAAATATTTCTTCATCGTATTTTGATAATTTTTCTAGCGTAGGCATATAGATTATAGGCTATAAGACATCACATTCCCACACGGTTTGCAGCCCTTCCCCTACCAGCCCACCCCCTCCCCCACGGTTCTTTAGACCACAGCCTCATACTTGTAGAGCTCACAAATTATCAGCTAATAGACTACAAGTGATAGCCGATAGGTTAAGTATTTTGGAAAAGTGGCCTTCATAAACTTTCAGCAATAAAATAAAATTTCGTTCCACTAATGTGTGTGTGCATTATTAACGTGACCACCTATGTGGTATAGTGGTTAGCGCTCATGGCTACAGATCCCGAAGTCCTGGATTCGATTCCCGGTGCTTCCAAAGTTTCTGTAAAGCAGCGGGTTTGGAACGGCGTCAAATCAGACTCGTGAGGACAAATGTGAAGCTACTTGAATGAAGCAGTAGCAACACTGGTCTAGAAAACTGAGGTTAGTGGCTGGATGATTCATTTTGTTGAGCACATGACATTTTCTATCAGCAGAAGTTGACAGTATCTCCGCCAACAGACGGTGGCTGCCTAGTCAGTATGGTTTGATTGTGGGCTAACGCCATTGTGTTTTTTCTATTATTATAAACGTAAGAAAAGAAAGTTTATTCAATATTAATTATTTTCACAATATTACATTATCTTACTACATATTTTAACTGATGTTGTTACATATTTATATACGGTACATATTTTGTGGGTTAATACCCCATAAAAATCCGGGCTCTACTCATGACAGATACTCAACAACTGTTGCTATCACTAGGGGAAGAAAATTAAACTTTATGTTTGTATGAAAGGTATTGGGTATTTATTTTGGCAAACACATTATTTTGCTATAAAAACACTGACCTTTTCTCGCTTTCCCTACACTCCTCCCCTCTCCCTACCTTAAAGTAAGGAATCCCGCCCTTCACTCTACTCTTGTCATCACATTCTCTCCTCCATGCCTTCGCTTAATATCCTTCTGAACTGCCGCTCTGCCCGTTAATCTTCATCCGAGCCTGCGATCCGCTAACTATGTCAGTGTGTCTTCCGTCTCCTCCGATCCCAAACCGCCCCAAGCGCGAGAGGACTAAACTATTCCCTCCAAGAGAGGAACAAGTCAGTTGGAGCGAGCTGAACAAGTTCACGGTCGATCGGTCACTGGTCTCGGCGGTTGTATGGTCACGGGCAGGACTAGATACGCTCGGCCAAAGTGCTGACGCGACATTTCAGGTGGGTCAGCTGAGATATTTATATGGTCAGGTTTTTTAAAACCACACAGATAAAAAATATTATATAAAAAATACGATAAGTGGCATTTGATTAATTTTCATAAAGTGTGTTTCTTAAATATTAGTAACGACCAACGAATAATATACTCGGTTCAAAAATATTTAAAAGGGAAATGTTAATGTTAGTATGTTTAAAACGTCTAAGTCACCTTTCTTGCTTGTCTAAGTCACTGAGTTTGTAAATAATCCCAGCGTAAGTTAAGATGTTTTGTGATTTCTTTGCAAATCTGCATATCAAGGCCCTTTATTTAGACACCTCTACCACTTTTTTTTATGACATCGGGAACATTAACCTAATAGTGGCTATACATTCACAGACTACAAAACTCGCTTTGCTCGTTGGGGGATCCGCCTCCCTGCCTCCGGTGAGTTTTCTCTGCAAGTGGATGTAAAATAATGTAATTCCAGAACCTCTTTTGATAGGTCTTACCGTTTAGCTACAAGATACCTCCAAAGAAAGGTCCACACCGACTTTAAAGTTGCTCCAACATTTTAATTTATTTTAGGGGGCTAATTTAAAAAAAAAATTGGAATTTTCCCGTCGGTTACAGTCTAGAAGCTAAAAGTTTGCCAAATTTCAAGTTTCTATCTCATCTGGAAGTGGGTAAACATCAATGTCAGTGAGTGAGTCAGCCGTGTGGCTTAGTTGTACGAGTAGTATAATTACGACTATTATTTATGTAAGGTATTCAACTTGCACTTTCTGAGCTGACCGATTATATCAGCATACGAGAATTTCTATGACCGATTATGAAGGCCTAGGTCATCAATTTTACAGGGAAAGGTATTTTCAAATACCTCTCAGGGCTATTTTACATTCCAGAGTCGAAATGGGGCAACGTCTTCACTTCCTCTCCGAAATAAGCTGTGCAACGGTTTTTTTTTATTGCTCAAGGAAAATCCATCGACACCAGCTGGGTTTGAACCCACGAACATCGGACCCTGAGGCGAGTACTTTACCCCAAGACCCCCGAGGTTGACTGACTACTATCAAACATTTGTAAACTTTGTAGTAATAATCTTTGAAGGGAATACTTTTATTTTAATAAAATAAAATTAAAACTGATTTGGTAGCGCTCAATAAATTGTTGAAATACTTGTTTTCTGAAATAGCGGCCTTCCAGTTGAATATTTTTGGAAATCATCGACTAAAGGTATATCTTCAGTTTTTAAATGAATATATAATGCACATGCAGTACATACATGTCGCAAATAATCTACCTTTAGTTCCAATAACACCCAAATTACCCTGAGCAGACGTTGAAAGATAAATAACAAAACCCAGCAAACTAACAATTACTATATGACCAAGAGTAGTTGTCAAGTTATATAAATGCTTAATATGAATACCTTAATTTTAACTCCTTGTGACACTTATCTGGCCTTGAGACGATATTGCTTACCTGACAAGTGTTAACGTCCCTACTGTTTGGCCGCCAAGCAATCCACTGAAGTGAAAATAAGTCTCGTGTTGTCGTTTTTAGACAAATAGGGATAAATAAAATACATCTGACTCTCTATAAATATTACCCATTTTAATAATGCACCTATAGTCCGGGACTCGTACCGGTGGACGAGCGATCTAAGTCGTTAGCATCCCATTACGTGTTGTCACGGTTGACAAGTTGGTCGGGATCGAATGCGTTGGGGGTGGTTTTCCACCCATTGTTTAAACCTGGAATGCGTTTTAATTCCCTCATATTTAGACCTACTCCTTATATTTAGTTGATAAATGAGCTTTGTGGCAAACGTATATCTAAACACATATTTTTTCTGTTTTAGCAATGAGATTTCGTTTAGATATTTCCCGATGACACCCATCATAAATTTTGCAAAAGAATAAAAACACACCAAAACAACAAACTAATATGGAGTGCACATTTGTATTTTGTAAAACATATAATTATTTAAAAGCTATTTGTTAGATATAGAACCTAGAAATGAGCTAGAAACTCAGTAGCAAACATCCACTTATGTCTTAATGTCTTAAGGTTAGCACAAAATTTGTATTTATTTGTATTTAATTTCAACATCTAGGTTAAACCATGTTACCAAACGTTGCGGGTCATACGAACCTTGGCTCCACGAACATGGTGATCTAAATACTCCACCATTTAAATTAATTCATCATTAAACTTCTTGTTTTGTAGTCTAATGAAATCTTAAGTTTTATAAAATGGGAAATAAGGGTGATAATTTTGGTTGTAAAAATAAAAGATTATAATCGTTCAAAGAAGCCGAAAGATGAACATTCTGAAGTTCGAAACTGGCCAGGCCTAGTCAGCTGGCGGATGAAGAAGACAAGTTTGAACATGTTCAGATGCTTTTCAGGGGGTGTTTACCTTGGAGTGGTCGGCATTTATAAACTGAGGATAGGTCACTTTGGTTCTTAAGGACCCCTAAGAACTGGAAACGTTTTTGGTTCCTCAGTTCTTAATTTACAGAATCTTTAAAACAAAATATAACTAAGAGTTATAGAAATGGAATGAATTAAAATCTTTGAAAACATAAATAAGCATATAAGGTTAGTTAATATTTCACAGAGATAAGCATGAGGTTAGTTAATATTTCACAGAGATAAGCATGAGGTTAGTTAATATTTCACAAAGATAAGCATGAGGTTAGTTAATATTTTCACAGAGATAAGCATGAGGTTAGTTAATATTTCACAGAGATAAGCATGAGGTTAGTTAATATTTCACAGAGATAAGCATGAGGTTGGTTAATATTTCACAGAGATAAGCATGAAGTTAGTCAATATTTCACAGAGATAAGCATGAGGTTAGTTAATATTTCACAGAGATAAGCATGAGGTTAGTCAGTATTTCACAGAGATAAGCATGAGGTTAGTTTAATATTTCACAGAGATAAGCATGAGGTTAGTTAATATTTCACAGAGATAAGCATGAGGTTAGTTAATATTTCACAGAGATAAGCATAAGGTTAGTTAATATTTCACAGAGATAAGCATGATGTTAGTTAATATTTCACAGAGATAAGCATGAGGTTAGTTAATATTTCACAGAGATAGGCATGAGGTTAGTTAATATTTCACAGAGATAAGCATGAGGTTAGTTAATATTTTCACGAGATTTGTTTACTCCAATTTGTAATTGGTTCCCATTAAGTGATAAATTATGGCTCTGGAGTATGGTTGTTAGATTTTTACGATGGAAATGTTTGACTAAACTATAAATAAACTTCATAAAATAAATCAATTTTTTTTTAAAAAAAGTTTGGATTCTGATTTTTTCTAAATCCTTGAATCGCGAATATCCTAAGGGATTCTAAGGATTCCGGAGCTCATCTCTATCAATAAATGAGCACAGAATGAACGACGACGATCCTTCTAGAAAATATAAACATTTGTTTCGCGGTCAACCCTGATAATATTTCATTAAGTAGGCCTATGATTCTATCGGTATTGATACTATCTACCGACAGTGATTGCCGCAGACGATATCACTTGATGTATGAATTTATCAATATATAATCGACGATAGTCCGTGAATGTATTGACGCTATAATTACAGTGTACTCGATTCTACAAAAAATGGTTACGGCCTCTAAAAAAACTGTTTTGGACTGTAGATTGAAAAAAAATAATTACAAACAGTTTGAATTATTTTATTTTTTTTTTTTTTACAAAACCTGTGGTTTGGACAAGCAACAAAATGTCTTATAGTCATCTTTCTCCTTAGTATGACAACTTATGGTAAGTTTTGAACTGCCAAATTCTCTTCTTTATTCCACGTCCTTAGTGTATATATAGTTATATACTTACTAAGTTTTCTATAGGCCTATATAAGTTATATTTCACCAACTGGAAGATGAGTTTTGTAGCTTTCTTTATTACAAAAAGCTGAATACAAGGTTTAAAAATTATTGGTGTTTGATTTTTACACGACAACCGAAATAACAACCGGGAACTGTCATATTTTGAAACCGATTAGTAAAAAATCAATCCTTGTACTGGATCTTCAAAATAGTTTTTTTTATGAGTTTTAATTACCAAGGCTCAGTTGTAATCATACATAAATTGTACTAAACACCTTAATTGTATTTAAAAAAACACAAAATAAAAACGCTATATTATCTTACGAGAAACTTAAACTTTATCATGTCATGATAAGTTTTTAAAAACCAATGGGAAATGATCTCAACTTTGTGCCACGGTCATTGCCCCCTTAAAACCATGATGATATGGGTTGAGGGAAGAAAGAAGAAGGTTATTTTCTCCCAAGACAAGGACAGCCTGTAAATATTGGTGGACCTCGGGAGAATTGCAACGAGCTGTACATTCGAACAAACAAAAACTGGAGAGTTTTGAAACTTGAGTGGTGTCTATTATTTAGTAATTTTTATGGGTCAGTGGGGAAGAATGGATCATTTTTAAACTAGAGCGATATCTCATTTTAGTTCATTTTTAAGGTTCAGATTCATCCCAATCAGATAAAGTATAAAAACAAATAGTTATATCAGGGAGTTTAAAATTGTCGAGAAAATCGAGAAAATTTCGGGAGTATTTTGTAATTGGTCAGGGGTAATTGTGTATTTGGATGTCTAATGAAAGGAAATGTCTCATTGCATCTTAGTTAAACACTTTAATTTTATTCTGTGTTTATATATTTTTAAATTAGTCCAAAAATATACAACTTTTACAAATTTAGAGTTTAGAATTTATCCAAACATAATTTTCATTTAATAAATAGAGTTTTAGTCAGATAAATTTGCAGCTTAAGATTATGAAGAAGTCTGAGATCTATATCCCTGAGATATTGTGGCCAACCTTATGGCTTAAAACCCATATCGATGGTCACATAGTCCAAGGTGTCACTCTTCATAAATTATATCACTGGCGATTGTAAAGACAAGATTCGAATCTAAGCCGAGTGCACTAGGGGTGGCTTCACAGACATTTTCTCAGCTTTTTATCTTCCACCCTTAATTTGTTAATTATCTTTGTGGTTTTCCATACCATCTCCACGTGAGTGCGAGGGCATTCTTTTAAACTACACTAACTTACCTTCTAAGTCGCTACTTCTTAAATCAAGCATTTAAAAAGTGTCTGAAAATTAAAAATAGAGATCAGTTCGAAAACAAGGGGCTCAGGAAGATATTTGATCCAAAAGGAAGAGGCTATTGGGGAGTGGAGGAGGTAACATAATGATTAATTACGTATCCTGTACTCATCACAAGACACTGTTAGGATAGCCAATTCTCGAAGATTATGGTGGAAAGAACATGCAGTGCAATGGGAGATTCTAGAACCTTGTTCAGGGTATTGTCTGGCAAACCCAATGGGAAGACCTAGACGCAGATGGGAGGATAGCATTAGAATGGACCGAGAGGGTGTAATGAGGTGGACTGGATATAACTAGCTCAAGGTAGGGATAGGGTGCAATGAGGTGGACTGGATAGAACTATGCTCAAGATAGGGATAGGGTGTAATGAGGTGGACTGGATATAACTAGCTCAAGGTAGGGATAGGGTGTAATGAGGTGGACTGGATATAGCTAGCTCAAGATAGGGATTGGTGGCGTACTGTTGTAAGTGCGGCAATGAACTTTCGAGTTCCTAATACCATAGAGTGAGTAAGTAAGTAGGTAGATCAGTGGGAAAATATCAAAACATTATAGTGTTGTTTGAGGTTTTTTTTATTTATGTTGTGTGTACTTGAATGTATTTTCCAGCACTGTGTGTATGTGTGTGACTGCGAAGACGAATATAGCACACATTGGTAGTTTGGTTCCGTCTCCACATGGTATTTGAATATTAACTAACTAGGCCCTTTGGTCGATTATTGTTATTATGACACTTGTGCCTTCGCGGTTCCCGACATACCACGATGCCAAGCATGTGCTGACAGGTGTGTGTGTGTGTGTGTGAACGTGGTGTGAGGTTGGGATTAAAGACGTCATCAGATTGAGACAGTGTCTTCAACATGGCTGAGAGCACTAACCTTCTGGTCATTGATTGAATTAAGGGGAATTGAGGTTTGCAAAATACATTGCATTAATATGTCATATACGACGATTGATTTGTGTTGATTTCTATACCACATTCATACACTGCAACAAATAATACCAACAGCATTTGAACATTTAGAAATAACTTTAAAATATTGATGGTAGCTGCTTGCATTTAGAATAAAAGTGATCTATGTTATAAATCTATTCACCAAGGAAAACTGAAAAAAGTGCAGGTCAAGGAAAATTGATATTGGTTTGGAAAACCTCAAGGTGGGGGTGTAGAAAACGAGGGTTAGGAGCAATGTTTTTGCAGCTATTATAACAAAACAATTTTTGGCCAAATTAAATAAAATATTGCTCCAGTAGAAACATAGTGTTAAATATTCTTCACATGGTGATATCAACAGTTGTTGAATATATGTCATGACCATAACGGAATTAGATGACAAACTTTTTATATGAAGAGAAAATGTTGTCATTAAATTCCAGGAAACCCTTGACAGATATTCAACAACTGTTGAGGTCACCATGTGAATAAAGTTATACTTTGTTTCTACTGGAAAATTATTTGATTACTTTTGATCAAAATCATGTTTTAATATAAGAACTGCAAAAATGCTGCCCTTAACTCATCTTAAGGCTGTTCAACATGTTTCGAATGAGCTCTAACATATTGTTGTTGTTGCTAAACCATTTTTTCTAACTTAACTAACATAGTTTTTCATAAATAAATATTGTTGGAAAACTTTTTTAGTATTATTATTGGCCATGGCGGCAGTGCACCTAAAATTATAAGTCACAACTCCTAAACTAAATTTCTTAACTTCATAACACCTAAGATTATAAGAACTAACTTCACTGCACCTAATTGTATGGCTCCTAACTTCACTAGGCCTAAAAGCACTGAGCCTAAAATTAATTTTTTATAGATTACTTTGAAATATCCTTATCTGTTCAAACGGGCAGTGGACCTAAAGGTACAAGACCTAGACTTTATAAGACCTAAAGGCATAGCTGGTTAACCTTAGGTCTTGTGAAATTAGGTCCACTGCATGCCATCCTTTTTATTGTTATAAAATCACTTTAAGGTATTAGTTGCGGCTTATTTAGGTTTTACTGACTAAGTGTTATCCTTTCCGTTCTCTTAATCTGGACATTCGGTGCGATGTCACGTTTGGATCAGAAATACCCGCTTCAGTAGTCAAATGACATTGGACTCTTAATACGTTACTCTTGTCTTATACTTGAGCAGCTGATGATGTGGGGAAGGGGGATTGGGGTTTGAATACCATTTGGGTGTATTGAGGGGGATCTTTTCTTAGTGGTTCCTAATTTTACTCCACGTAAGTTCAAGTACATTTCCTATGACATTTTTCTTTCCTCAACCCAAATTTAATGGCTTTCTGAAAAACTAGACAACAGTGAAATTGAAATGAGTGAAAATGCATTTTAATTTTAAGATTTTAATTTTAAGATACTATTATTATTATTATTATTATTATTATTATTATTATTATTAGGGTCTTAAGGCCTATCGACACATTGAGGTCATTAGGGCCTTTTAAGATATTAATTTTATAATATTTATATATTTGTTTGATTATAAATAATTTCAAATGAAATAATTTCAATCTTTTCCATTCCGACTATGTATAATGAAGACTCCAGTAAGTTAACACACCGCGATGCAATGTATAATTTAAGCTGTCATAACTACTTAAGCTAATTCATACCCGCGAGCTGCTCCGGAATCTTAAGGACACTCCCACGTGCTTCAGGGACTTTTCAAAACATAAAGTTGAAGGACACGAATTTATGTTCTCTCAAATTTTTTTTCTTCTCATTTCTTCCTCCAAGGCCATACAAAATGCATCCATTATGCAAGTTGCAATTAGTTGCAGTGTAAACCATTATGCTGCTGGTAGACGGGTGGTTTGTTTATATGGGTCACGTGGTTGGTTTGAACTTCAGCTCTTTCTACTCCAGTCCATACCGACTAAGTTGAGAGAAGGTACAAGCTCGGTCTTATTTGTGAAAAGGATCCGTTTATTTCGACTACTGACAAGATCGGATTCTTCCCTTATCTCTGAATGTGTTTGGTTCAAGCTCCGGTTGTTCAAGTCAGGACGATAGATATAGTAATAT
Organism: Timema shepardi; assembly: GCA_902151425.1. Classification (NCBI taxonomy): domain Eukaryota; kingdom Metazoa; phylum Arthropoda; class Insecta; order Phasmatodea; family Timematidae; genus Timema; species Timema shepardi. The sequence goes on along the minus strand of CABFVX010002645.1, from coordinate 74,412 downwards.
AGTGGCGAGAGAAGAATATTTTAAAGGATATGAATCTGAATTTGCGTAAAAATATAAAAGGAAGCCATCTAAGAAAAAATACATCCGGTCGATATTCGAAGCTCCAATCTCCCCGGCCCCCGGAAACACGACTGCGTGTTCCCAGATTTTGACTAAAGAACTTTCAAATTTCACAATTTTTTATTTCTGAGGAAGAAGAAATTGTAATTACTAGTTCACATTTTAGTAGTTTTTCAACGTTCACTCCATTTACCCTAATCGGCAGCAGTCGTGCCTTGACGAACTACATTGTGACCCTATATTATAAGTTGTACCTGAGTGTAACCATGCAAGGTATGCTTGCTACCTCTCAAGGGCACCCAGAGCTCTCACACTACTCCGTACGCGCCAAACAGCGGCCTGTCTCACTTCCGCCTCGACCACCGGGTAATTGTAGAACCAGATGCATTTCAAGTCAGGGTCACGCCGACCGCTGGAGAACTACATCGTGTACTACTTCATTAGCGCGCTATTGTTCTGCGTTGCGCAATCATTGTCCTTCCAGCGGTTCCGGCCTTCGTTGGCGCTGAGAGCACCAAGATACACACTCCCGTCGATGATTTTATCGCGCATATCACTGGTCACGTGGACTAAATGTCAAGATAATTCATCCTGGAAGAAAGTAAACGCTCATACAATTAAATGTACATAATTAACGAAGCTTGTTCGATCTAAATGATATTTAGGTTACAAATATAATATCAGGGCAGCTATAAAATTCGTCATTTTTCAATTTGCGATTATACTTATCTTTCCTCATCGGAAGTTCAATATATTGACACCTTGGACCATTCAACCACTGAAGTGAGCTGCACATTTATTAATTACGCTAATATGGTAGGGAAGAGAAACATAGAATTGAGAAAAATATACTCGCATTTGCTTATAGGAAAATATAAAAACTATTTAGAAAGAGCACCTTCAGTACAACTGACTGGGAATCGAACCCCAATCACCCCATGACAGGAACCAGTCTGAATTCTTTATATTTTGTCCGCCTGTCCACCAATGTGGGTATATCGGACGTTAAACTCCTTTAATATTAATTGATATTTTTTATTTATTTAGCTTTCAAACACAATTCTACTTCTACCTTCATTCATTCATCTAATAATGATATAGAAATATGTCTTAAATGTTAACTGTAAATCTTTGTTTTTGATTTTACAAATTTCCTTTTCTACAAAAAACACATTATTTGCCTAGAATGGTCACAAAAGTTACCAAAACTACTCTAATATTAGTCCATAAAATATAATTTAGAATTGTCACTTTTGATAGATAGTATCAGTGTAAATACAATACGTAATTAAGTGACATTTCAACGTTGGGGACCGTATTGTTGTTGTTAAAATAGTAGCAATAATACAAGAATTTAAATGCACCCTTCAGATACATTAAAATGTTTGGATATTGTTCAAACTTATCTTCCAACATCGGGTCCCACTATAGAATGTTGAGTGACACGTCAACAACCCAAAAGTTGCCAGGTATCGCCGTCAGCTGTGCAGACGATGGCGTGATATCACGCGAGACCTTTGCCACATTACATCAGCTGACTCGAGGAGCGAGACCTGCGCCGTAGAATTGGCGCGAGAACACCAACCTCTTTTGTCGCTCGGGACGTAGCTCATTGTTGAATTAGTTATATTTGTTCAATTCTATGTGCTCATATATTCCCAAACAGTCGCATTTGTGCTCTAAAACTAGGCCTTTTAGGGAAAAATCAATGTGGTGGGCCCGCAAAATACTGAAAGTCACACTGAAACACAATTCTGTTTGGGTCATTTCCTTTTGGCCTCCTTGTGTTCTTAAAACTAGACCATTTTTAGAACTTTTATTACAAACAAACTTGAGCTCAAACCAACCCACCACATATTAGAAAACACAATAAAATAAAATAGATTTGTGTTAAGCTGTCTTATATTTGTTTTCACTGGGCCTGAATGTGTCCATGTGGGCTGTAAAGTTAAGAATTTTATGGAACATTCTATGGGACTGGCCAAATAATTGAGGTCAACCTATCCAGTAGCACATAGAAAACTTGAGTTCAAGCATAATCGTATAGCATTAGCACAATTTTGCTATGTTTTGTGGTAGCGTGACCTCAAGCTGGCCAAACAAACAACATACTTTTGAAAATTCATAGCATTAGAGCACAAAGGTTCGCGTTCAGACAAATCATCACAAACGATCGAACATAAAAAATAAACGTTGGTGATGTGGCTTGAGCTATGAAGGCGGATAAATTATTAATTTAGTGCATTCTCACAAGGAAAAGTATATTATAGATTATAATAAACATATTAGTTAAAATATATAAATATAAGATTAGAAGTCTTTATTTCTTAATTTAAAACCTATGTGGCTATACGGTTTCCAAGTGACTGTACATGTGTTTGAATAATCTAGTTGACAACAAGGATTAATATCCAAAGTAGTAGCCGGGGGGCTTAAGGAGCCAGATTAAACGATCTTCAAGATTGGTTGGCCTTGAATACCAGCTGAATGCACTCGAGGTGTTCATCGACGTATTAATTTCACTGTGGGTTTTCTTCCACCTCTCCACGCGAATAGCGGTCGTTGCTTCTTTAATTTATTCTTCTGATTTACCTCTTGGCCATATGCTCTACCAATCTTCACAGTAAGGTGGGATGTAAAGATTGTGAGTCAAGGCCAGTATATTGGCAGGGGTTTCTTTGGTCAATTTTTTTTGACCAAGTAAATAAAATAATATTCCTATAGTAGAAACATAGAGCTAAATATATTTTCTTCTCAACATAAGCTAAACATTTCTTGAATATCAGTCAAGAGTGTCCTGGAATTCGATGATCTTTCTAATACCATTGTACACATAACAGATATTCAAGAATGGATGATGAGATTACTATGTGTGAACATTTTATAAAAATTAGCCTATCTACTGAGGGATAATATTATTTTGGGTTAAAATTGTTTGCTATAAAAACTGCAAAACGGTTGCCTTTTTTAACGTTCCCTTTCATCACACCTTAAACGTACACATTTAAAATAATAGCCTATAGTTTAGACTGAACGAGAGGTAAGCTTTCCCACGCCAACCCTTTGCTTTGTACGAGTTTCGGTTAGGAATTCTAAGGGAATGCAGATATCGTCTGGTGTGGCTCGTTGTCCAATATTAATTAAGAGATTCTAGAAGAAATAATTATTATTGAACTGCTCGTTAGGCCACGAGGTCAAGTGACCCGTGCTATAAGTGGTTTCTCGCGATAACAGGTGGACTAGGATACTGAACTGGACGTTTGTGATAAGAAAAGGCGGGAATCATTGGGTATAGTACAGTCGCCATCATGTCTTCAAAGTACAGTCAAACTTACATCGGTGAATGGTATTTGAACACTGCGCCATTGTGCGATTGTTGCAACTGCCGCCACAAAGGCTCCCAGGTAGACAACATCTGTATTTTCAAAGAGCATAGTGACAATACTTGTGAACATTACTTGCAACGCTGTAATAACAACAGACTTAATACGTTAACAGGAGCTCCTAAAGTGAGGGAAACATGCAATACAGCTCCGTGCTGCTTGTTGCGTTATTAACAAGTCCTAGGCGTCCCGCTGTCAGCTACTGTTATAATATTTAGGTGGAGGGGAGAGAGTGTTGAGTCATAACTGCATCTCGCGATAAGATGCGGGTGCTATGTATTAACTGCCACTGTAGAACGTGTAATACGTCTACATTACAACAAGATAGATTGTGTGTCATTCAGCCTTGATCGCTCGCTATACAAATGGCGACCCTAGCGCTGACACTTAATACTAGCAGGGGAAAGATACCGTAAGTTAGTGACTGGTCTTTACTTAGCAGAGTATTTTTAATAACTGTTTAGGTGATAATATAAATATATTAAATTCTTAGCAACATATAATTAGTAAAAGTAGTGATTGTAAAGTGATAATAGTCTAGGATTACTTTACCGCCAAGAACCAAACGTGTAAAATTGTTTTAAAAAAAAGTTTTTTCTTTCCTTTCATTAAACTTTAAATAATAGTCCGATTGGTTTAGAAATGACATACAGTGATACAAAAAGGCTATTAAATTTGGTTTCATGCAATCATACGCTAAAACGCTTTTTCTTCATTTGTCTTTTTGATATAAAATGGTGCCACTTTAGATATAAATAAGACTAACCAACCACGATGAAAGTTCATCATATTTGTTGTAATAACGTTCGAAAAACCATACAAATAATAATTACCATTGCACTCATTTATAATTTATTACAAGTTAAATGTAGCTCATAGACAGCTTCCTAAGACTACTTTGTATCGTAGAGAAATAATGATCTGGCTATGGTAGTACTTAACATTTGAAGGGTGGGGAAAAAAGGAGGAAAGTCCAACTTAAGCCGAAATTGAGTTGTGCTGCCCTCTGTTAGACGATCATGAGACCTTTAAAATATACCTTATGCTTAAAAGAGGCCTATGTCATATTTGAATAAATAAAAATAAATCTAGGGTCTTTATTGGGCTTGAGATATAGAAGTCGCCCTGGAAAAGATGTTTAGAATTACTCCCTTCCTTCCCCCCGTGCTTTTCATAGCTACAGTATGTTCTGTTATCTATTTGTTCGGCAATTGTGTCGGTGACATACAAGGAAAGAAGAGAAATCTCCATATTACATTTTAATAACAGGGTATTATTCATTTAACCTTGACTGCATTTTTACAAAATAAAGATCACACTATTTTAAATTATTATTATTATTATTATTATTATTAGCACCGCGTCTTACTACCCGTTCGGGTTATACGCACTTACGCTAATGTGTAATGGTAGTGTGATTGTGAGATGAAATGGAGGACCTACAGTTTAACGTGGAATCCGAACCACGGTGGTGGCCTGGCAATTCCCACATTCACAAGATGTCTTGTCAGAGGTGAAGGAAGGGTTTGGCGATCAGATAAATCTGTGCCGGGACCGAGGATTGAACCCCGGAACCCCGGTCCCCCAGCACAGAAGTCCGATACCTTAGCCCTAGACCACCAGGTCACTCACTGATTAAAAAAAAATTAATTTAATAATACTGTTTATTTTTATTTGAAAAAAGTAATAGCCGCTGTAAATATATCATGTGTTTTTATTATATACATTATAAAACGCGTTTGAAGGAACCATCTAAAAACTAAATACATATGTTTTTGCTGTCAACATCGATAACATGCTAATAGATTATTAATATTATTTTATTGGTATTTATGTCTTTCAAAAGTGAAGCAGTCAATCATTTTTATAACTGACAAACGCCTAACATTTTTTTACCGTATTCTTATTGTATTATGTAGTATTGTATTCACAGCAATTTAATGCTTTAATGGGAGTAATACGAATAATTTTATTAAATTTTAATGATTGTAAATATATTAACAATTTTTCAATTTAGGATTTTAATTAAATTACATAATTTTTAATCATTTTCTTTAACGTCCACTTTTGTATCCTCATTTAATGTTAGGATTTTTAATATTAGTTTCTCTCAAAAATACAATAGACCTTAATACAACAACTTGTGTTCACTTCTGTTAGATCGAAAGACTTCATAAAGTTCTTTTTTTAACTCTTCCTAGAGTAATAGCAAGATTTAATTTTCCCCATTACCCCATCGTAGACTACTAGGCTCGTAAGTACTCGCTGTTGTTATTGGTGCGTCCTTTTTTGTAGAGCTGGTCTTAGGTTATAAATTATCTACTCCAGGTTTGAAGATCTGGTCCTCCCCTCCCCCCCCCTTCTTCCTCAGCTAGTTACTCTTCCCCTACTCTCCCCTCGTCCCTAACTTCCCCCTCACTTCTTCTCTGACTCACCTGTTCAGACATGTCCAAATCATCAGGTAGAAAATTGGAACAACAAAAAAGAGGAAAGTAAAAAAGAAAAGGTAAGAAACGTTTCAAAGTTCCTTTTTTTATTACTTTCTTTTTGCTCTTTCTTTGTTTGTTTTGTAGTCTTGTTTGTAAAACTAGAAAATCGAGCAAATAGATTTTGTTTTAGTATTTTGCCAGCGTAAAAGGGATTATATTATTATAATTGAGAAACTTTCGATCCACCCACCATTTTTTTCTTTAGTTTATGAGTGTGGATTCCGAGCTTCGCTACTATCCTCATACTTAAACTCTTATAGTAGGGATAAGTAATGTAAAATCATGTAGTAAGTATACCCGCATTTGCGTGAAGAAAGTGTAAGAAAAGGTAAAATAAAAATAAATCTTTCTTTAAGGATTAGAGACCCATCCTCTCTGACACTGATACAAACCAGATGGTAGTGACGTCTTTGTTATTGAAATTACTTCTAATTGCACGAGGTTTAATTATTGAGTATAGCAAGGACTAAAATAAGAACTGAAGACAAATTTTTACCACACTTAATTTCGTTTGCATTTCCATTTTGTTTAATGCTAACAGTAAAATTCACAGTCACTGTCGCGAAAAATGACCGGCTTTCCAAGGTGAATCTCACTGTAAGCCAGCCATATTTTACGGCCACCACTGTAAATTTATTTAAATTTGAATCCTCTACAAAACTGCTGGTATAAAACAAAATAATTAAAACGTTAATACGATTGTATAGTATTTAGATTAACATATAAAGCTTTGCATAGAACATATCTTCAAAAGTATTTTAAAACTTATTTTGTTGATTTTTATTTTAATAAACACAAACAAGTACTCGAAATAAAATTGTTTCAAAAGTAACTCAGGTAATATCTTATCGAGTGGAGCTCTATCCGCTCTTTGTTTACATGTTCAATATTTGGGCAAGACTGCATTATGAGCACTGGCTCAATCGAAAATAAATATTGTTTTAACGATAATACAACACCACGTCAAAAGTATGTATGTATTTATTTTTATATACATACACAAAGAATGTGTTTGTTTTTTGAATGATGCGACTTACATTTTAAAAGGAACGAGGCTTTTAGAAATGCGGGGGAAAAGTAAAACTCAATGCCATTTGCTTAGTTTACAAACATGTTAATTGTGGGATCATGGATACAAAATGGTAGATTGGTGTTTTGAGTGGTTCTTCAATTAGTGCGTTGCACACCAGAGTTCTTGATTGCTTAATCTAATTGGTAAAGGGGGGGGGGAGGGCTTAGAATGAAGCGTATAATAAAAATATTCTCATTATTTTGACTCACATGGGTGTTCACGCAGGCTGGGTCCTCATCCTCGTCTGTTTGGTTTGAGTCTCGAGGAAGTGGAAGCATACGTGATATTCCGGTGAATCCGAACCAGGGGGGAAATCTCTCTGACTGGGTCACGGTGACCCAGGCCAGCTCAGGTAAAAGCCACCTGTGCAAGATAACAACCCCAGCCCCCTTTGCCCCCCTCCCCCTTTTCTCTACCCTCATCTGTTCTTCCTTTACTCTGAACCAAAAAGAGAGAAGGGTAGCTTTTTATTGCTGTTTGCAGGTGGATTTTCTAGGGGTATTTATGGGGGGTTAACTTGTATGAGTGGGGGAAAGGCAGGGTTACTACGGAAAAAAGGGGTCTTATGTGTTGTTCCTATGTTTTTTTTCTCCTCTCTACTCACATGATGTCAGCTGCAGAGGGGGATCAGAGGGGGAAAGTTCCTAGTCCTCTGTTTTTTCAAAAGCTAGGAGACTTCTTTTTCTTCCAGGGAACAAAGATTGTTCTTTGTTTGGTTGTGTTCTAAAATCGAGTAATACCTTCCACACTGTACACATTGTTGTAAGAACATGCGTCCAAAGATAAGTTGTAACTTTTGTAANAAGTGGTGTTATGATTGTATCTGGAGGAGAGGAGGGGGAAGCTTTGATTTCGTACAAAAAGCGTATAAACGTTGCATCAGGTTCGCCACAATAAAAGAGGTTTTAAATGTAATAATTCTTTAAACAAGAATTCACGTGTATCACAAACTAATACGTGACTACTGTGCTAATGGCTGAATTGAATTATATCAAGTGAAAAATTACAACCAAGTTACGAGGATCGAACCGGGAGTTTTTCCTGAAAAATCCGAAAGACCGGGGTTTTATTTCAGGCTGTGATTTCAAACGTAATTGGAGTCTATTAAAACGCAATTAGAATTTGCTAAAAGAAAAAATGGCAATTTTTTTACTAACATCTGAATTATATCTTGTTTACACATCTTAGGGTATATTTAACTTTGAATTATATACATTTATTGTGAATTCTTTTTTTATATTTGTCAGCAGTCAACTAAAATATTAATAACTACACTTCTTTGAGTTACTATTCACTGGTTTTTTTGAAACGCAACACAAACAGGAAAACCTATAACACTTTTAGGTTTTCTTTGAAACAGAACAAAAACTTACAGATAAGTTATTTATTCTTTGAGATCATTAGAACCTTAGACCATCAATCACAAAGTGTTTTTGAACAATGAATTAAAAAACTAACAAAACAAACAATGGTACTAGTAGACTAATACTTAGGTTTTTTCGTTTTGTTGTAAGCTATAAACTATTTTGCTTTCACTAAACATAATTATAGCAATCTTTTAGCAAGCATCATAGAAGGACTTTAGTAATAATGGTGTTAAAAATATATACCTATATTAATATACTATTTTAATTCAATTTTATTTATAATATTGATCAAAAACGACTTGATTTGACTTAAGAATTTGATTAACTTTTTTAACTGTCATATATCGGTCTCCCTACCATGTGTTCACAAAACAATGGTCTAATGACCTGAGGCGTCCCTCTCGCAATATACTAGACTGCCAATGACCGAGATCTGGGTTTGAATACCGGTCGGGTGCTTAAATGGTTGTCCACGCTTACTCTATGCAAATACGGGTACACATCCTCTAAATTCTAACTTTATCACCCTTAACAAATTAGTGTGATTAATAGGCCTACACGTGCGTACATCCCAAACAAGTAGTAAGACGCTTTGTTAAAAAATAATAATTAAGAAATACTAGCAGTTGGTGTCTCAGAGCAGTTGTAAGCATTTATAAAATATGCCCAAGGTACTTTATCAACTGCTAATGATATTAAAACTTGAAATGAGCTTTCAAAATAAAAAACTTTGACTAGCCATCATATAGAAACACATAACCAGGTTAAAAACCTATGTAGGCCCACATAAATTGTTTGACCCAGGTTCAAAAAAGACCCCCACCAAATTTCACTAAAATAGGTCCATGCATTTGACATTTATCTTGGAAAAAACATTCTGACAGGCAGGAGAAATGTCAAATGGTCTAGTTAAAACAGGATCTCGCTAAACTTGGTCAATTAAGATGAGCCACATTATTGACACCATAGCACTATCTATTTTTTTGTAATGTTCTTAACATATCAAATACCTTTGTTACATTTCTTACAAAAATTCACTCTAGAACAAGCAAGAGGTGCAAATGTAACACACTTTGTTTGTTTTTGTTCTTCCAGACAGGTCCAGGGAGAAACTTGCTCTAGAACCAGAGAGAGGTGCAAATGTAACACACTTTGTTTGTTTTTGCCCTTCCAGACAAGGCTCAGGGAGAAACGTGCTCTAGAACATGCAAGAGGTGCAAATGTAACAAACTTTGTTTTTGTTCTTCCAGACAGATCCAGGGAGCAACCCAGTCGTCGAACAAACCAGAGCGGCGCTGTTGCACCTCAGAGACGCCCGCCCAGAAGACAGGCAGTAGGTCAACTAGAGGCCCGTGGGGGTCCCGGTCTCAACCAGGTGTCGCCCCCTCCACTCCCAGATATAGTCTTGTGCTCAGCGAACACCAACCCAATGCCACAGTCTCCCGCCCCGGCCCCGGGCCCCGCAGGACGCCCCAGAGCGCCGTGGCGCCGGACCCCAGGCAAGCGCGACTGGATGAGATTGGGTGCTGAGCTCAGGATGATCGCTGACGATTTCCACGACACCTTCAAGGTAACAACCAACATTCTCCTAAACAATCTGATGACAATAAAATATGGATAGTTTCAATATAGGAAGTGGGAGAGAAATCTATTGTATCCATAGCAGAAGTAGTATGGAGGGACTTATAGCAGAAGTAGTATGGAGGGACTTATAACATAAGTAGTATGGAGGGACTTAGGTCTCTAAGTCTACCCTTACTTGCTCCTGATAGTTAGTATTAGATGACATAATGTATAGTCCAGTTTTCATATTAAAAGCCTATTGTAAAATATAAACATAATGTTTGGAACCAAAATTATAAACTATTCATCAATGTATTAGTTATTGTCGGTGTAATTTTTAGATATTAAAAATTTCGATCAAAAGGCACTACTGCAGATCACGTGAATTTATGCATGAATACATGAATGAATAACGAGTTAGTAACTATCCTAGCTGTTATTTATATATAAATTAACTTCCAACCATAGCAAGTTTGTGCTAGTCCACTAACGACAAAGGGGGATTGTATTTAGGGGACAAGCCACCTCTTGAATTGGTGTTAGTTTTGAGTCCTCTACAGACCTACTGCCACCTCTTGAATTGGTGTTAGTTTTGAATCCTCTGCAGACCTACTACCAGCTCTTGAACTGGTGTTAGTTTTGAATCCTCTGCAGACCTACTGCCACCTCTTGAATTGGTGTTAGTTTTGAATCCTCTGCAGACCTACTGCCACCTCTTGAATTGGTGTTGGTTTTGAGTCCTCTGCAGACCTACTGCCACCTCCTGAATTGGTGTTAGTTTTGAATCCTCTGCAGACCTACTGGAAACTTTTGAACTGGTGTTAGTTTTGAGTCCTCTGCAGACCTACTGCCACCTCTTGAACTGGTGTTAATTTTGAATCCTCTGCAGACCTACTGCCACCTCTTGAATTGGTGTTAGTTTTGAATCCTCTACAGACCTACTGCCACCTCTTGAATTGGTGTTAGTTTTGAGCCCTCTGCAGACCTACTACCACCTCTTGAACTGGTGTTTAGTTTTGAATCCTCTGCAGACCTACTGCCACCTCTTGAATTGGTGTTAGTTTTGAATCCTCTGCAGACCTACTGCCACCTCTTGAAATGGTGGTAGTTTTGAATCCTCAGCAGACCTACTGCCACCTCTTGAATTGGTGTTAGTTTTGAGTCCTCTGCAGACCTACTGCCACCTCTTGAACTGGTGTTAGTTTTGAGTCTTCTGCAGACCTACTACCACCTCTTGAACTGGTGTTAGTTTTGAGTCCTCTGCAGACCTACTGCCACCTCTTGAACTGGTGTTAGTTTTGAATCCTCTGCAGACCTACTGGAAACTCTTGAATTGGTGTTAGCTTTGAATCCTCTGCAGACCTACTGGTAACTCTTGAATTTGTATTAGTTGCCTAAACTGGGGAATCTTTTTTTATTGGAATGCTGTTATCGTTAATTCGCATTTAAATCAATAATATTTAGCATAATTTGAAAGTCAAAAGATCAAGTTGCTAAGTTCATGAAAATATTGTTTACGTTTTGTTTCGCACATGATAAAATGATGTTTAAATATGTTTTGGTATGTGTTATAAGCTCAAATACGATAAAATGGACTTAAATAATCTTTAAAATAAGCCTTCTTAACTATCTAATTATGAGTTTTGCTGTTAATTTTTTTGAACAATGGGGTTTGGATATTCATTTTATCAAATAGTAACACAATACAAATACATAAGTTAAGTTATGTTTTCATTTTGCCACTTAGTTTTGAATATATGTTATTTAAAAGTAATGTTTTGTGTAACCCATCTATCTTTTCACATTCTTACAATGGAGTAAGTTCAGTTATGTTTCCATGTGGATATTTAATTTTGAGGAAATGATAGTTCAAAGTACAGCAATAATTTGTGTAACCCATCTATATTTTCACATTCTCTATCTGACACTCTCTGTCATGCTCTCACACACACTCTCATCTCGCACCCACACAAACACACACTTTATAAGACACTTTCTCTCATATGAGCTTTCATTCTCTCTTTCACACACTCTATACGCTCACACACACATACACACACTATAACACAATTTCTCTCACATATCTTTATTATACTCTCTTTAAGACTCTCTTTTCAAACGCTCTTTCTGTCGCAAACTCTCTCTCTCTAACACACACACAAAAGTCCACTCACTCTCCCAAAAGCTCACTCTCTCGAACGTTATATCTCTTGAACGCTCTCTCACAAACGCTCGTTCTTTTTCTCTCAAACACCCTCTATCTCAAACTATTTATCTCAAACTCACTCTTTCAATTTATCTCTTTAACTCTCTTACTCTCTCTTAAACCCTTTCTCCCTCTAATTTTCTCTTTCTAAACTAATCAATCCCTCTTTAACTTTTTCTCTCAAACTCTCTCACACTCCTTCACATTTTCTCTCTCTTTCACACAATATCTCTCCTAAATTTTACACTCTCCCTTTCTTTCTCACACACTCTCTCCTCTCTCACACACACATACTCTTTCCCTCTTCTCCCAGTATTTCTCTCTCTAACACATACACATACTCTTATAACTCGCTACCACTCACTCGATATATCTCAATTGCTCATTCTTAGTCCCTTACACTCGCTTTCTCGCACTCACACTCACCCGACACTTACACAATCACACTCTTGAACACTTACACTCTCAATTTCACTATCACATTTTATACATCTTATCACATCTTATATATAATTGGATAATCCCGTTTCCTGTAATAGAACTTACGAAGAAATGGCTGAACAGATTTTAACAAACGAACAATCATTTTAAAGGTTAGATGCCGGTAAAAATAGTGTCCTAAAACTAAAACCCAATTTTAATAGCGAGTTTCCAATCTTTTCCTTCTCTGTGGGCAGTGACTACTATACAATCTTTATTTGTTTACGTCACCATGGAAACCATGATTTGTCTATAGTTTTATATCAGCAAAAAAATATTTCTCTTTGGTTAAAAATAATATTAGCTCAATTCTTACTTAAGTGGCTTTGTACAACAAGTAGATAGAGAGCTGGGAGATGGGTAGTTTTAATATTCTCACCGTGGCGTGAAAGGGGAAAATATACTTTTATTGATGACTATACTTTTAACAAGAATGTCGTGCGAGGGCTTATTATAATAATAGATCTTTTCCCGATAAAATGTTTCAGATACATTTTAATGCAATAATCGGCAGCCATCGCTGCAATATCCACTAGTATTAATATATTTGTAGGTCCGTAAAGCCACCCATCTGGTGCACTGACTACTGTTGATGGGGTGGCAGACGTTTTCTGAGGGTTATAAGGATTGTAGAAACGTTAGGGCTGAGGGGAGAATTGGTTGCCAGGTTCCTCACAGGATGGCAGCACTTGGCCTAGCCTGGACGCCCCTAATAAGAGAGAAACAACTCTTCTTTTAAGATATCTAGAGCAAAATCTATTAGTCATATGATTCCCCCCCCCTCTAAATTTCAAAGAGGCCTACTTATAATAATTAGTATACTATGTGTAAAATACGATAATTTGAATTACAAAGATTTTGAACCTCACTGTGATCTATAACTTGAATAAACCGGAGATTCTTGATTGATCCAAAATATATTATGTATTTATTTCAATCATTATTTTAGTATTTTCATACATTTTGAATAGTAAAATGGTTTACTCTAAATATTTAGAGAATATATCAGATATATTTTAAAAATTGTCTTAGAAACAACTGCTTCAGTTATTTTTTGGGGGATTTTAGGATATCAATTTTAGTGTGCTAGTAGATTTACGTTAGACTTGCAATATTTTTAAAATATTGTTTGAGTGGCTAACAGGCCAATTAAAATGAAGAAGTGACTATGGCCCATTCCTCCAGTTAAACCTCTATTGGGAAGTCCCGCAGATACGTGATCGATACCACATTATATTATTATATTACTATGCTTGAACCAAATAGGGCTGTTGTCTCTGTTCAATCAGCGGTTATAATGTTTTTGGTTGAATGGCCACCTCTCTGACGAAACAAATTTAGTAGACTACATGCCACACACATGTACACCTTTCGAACTTTAGGTCCAATACTTTTTCTGCACACTTTGAAGCCTTAGTACTCTACAATTTGAGAATATTACAATACAAGGAACTCTCTCAAACATCTTCTAATTATGCAACAATCAATTACTTTATAATATATTTATAAAGATATCAAATAACTTGTATATATTTTTTCTCAATTAAATACTATCAAACATAAAAACAGTCAATGGCCTGCAATCACTCTTCCTGAATTGATGTAGTCAAAACATTAATATATATTTAATATTGTACTCTTTCAATGTTGGTGTAAAGGGCCTTCTTATCTCACAGCGAGAAAGTTACTAGATATACTTTCAAGTCTTCATACGAGAAGTCATGTGATCCGCAGGTGTATAGTTTAATAAATATTATCATTGACCAAAAATAAAACCAACAATTTATCAAAATTTTATCAATTTTGGGTGCAAAAATTTATTTGTATTTCTAAAAGGCCCTTCCTATGAAAATTAGATAATAGATTGGCAGTTATGTAAAGTGGGAAACCATTTGTGAAATAAACACACCCTCGATACAACTAGTGTAGATTCGAACCCCGACCTACTCGTCTCTGGCAAACCAGAACAGATGAGTTTGACGTTTAGTGGTGGCGAGTAAGACAAGATTGGTTCATTTCCTGAGAGAAAAGCAAAGCTACAGGAACCAGACATGTGGATATTATCGTGTGTTGTTTGTATATAAGATCTTGTGTTGTTTGTGGATATTATCGTGTGTTTGTGGATATGAGCTTGTGTTGTTTGTGGGTATGATCGTGTGTTTGTGGATATGAGCTTGTGTTGTTTGTGGATATGATCGTGTGTTGTTTGGAGTCTTCATAAGGCCTAACGGAACATCTCGGCGGTGCTGCGTGACTGAGAATGAAAGTGTTTCGCCGCCATTTGTACATAATGTGGCCCCTTTATCTGTTATTTATTTACCTCCTGTTCTCAATTAGTGACTCGTCATCGGGATTTACCCCACCCCTCCCAGGGAGCCTACCCCCTCCTTCTAACAGATGGGCACAATAGTGGAAAATGTGGAGAATCCTGGCCACTAGTCGGACTCGTATGGAACTCCCCTTTTTCCGCTCCCGTGAGCATAACGCCATTGTCTGCTTTCATGAATGAGTTTGCTGGATGTGGACAAGAGTCGTTGAAAGTGATATGGTTAGGCGAGTGGTTAGCATCCCTGATTGGTTTTAGCACCATGTCTAGCTACCACCCATTATAAGCCTGTTAACTAATTAAGCTAATGTGTTAGAGATGGGGAAGGTATAATTTAGAGGAAGTGTAGCCACATAAAGGTGGAGGCAGAGTGGAAAAGCAAATAGAAATGAAAAACCTTTAGTACACCCAACCGGAATACTAACCCCAAACTCCCCGTCATTGTCAGTCTAGTCTATTTCGATAGCGACGCCTTAGACTATGCGGCCACTTAAGCTGGTTCTCTGGTTTTTAAGTGAGGGCTTTGCGCTTGATCCTGATATAATGCGTTGTTTATTTAATTTTACTCAAAATATACCTATTTTTTAAATTATATGTTTTAACACAATTTTTTAAGTTAATTTATCTGGTAGTTAAAAATCTTAAAGGTGGCATAAGGGAGGTGCCCCCTCATTAGCATAACGAAGAGATCTGGAGGAACAGCAGTGATGAATAACCCAGCACTCGGCCCATATGCACGGGTTCTTCTCCATTGGTGGCATAAGGGAGGTGTCCCCTCATTAGCATAACGAAGAGATCTGGAGGAACAGCAGTGATGAATAACCTAGCACTCGGCCCATATGCACGGGTTCTTCTCCATCCACAGTCAAGTTGGCCATCCATGCAAAATAATTCACCTTCTTTAACCTGTGCCCTTTTTCGATGGAAATAATCAATGATACGTATGACAGCCGTCTATAAGAGTACATATATAGCTATTTAATACATTTTGAAAATGACACCTGGAGACTAGAATCAAACCTGGGACCCACGACTTAGATAGATTGTTTTGTTTTTAAAATAATATTAAAACGCTGCCATATGGCCGATACGACCAAAAATAATCAAATGCCACTAAATATCAATTTATTAGTGAATTCTTTCCCCTCTTCTTTTCCTATTCCCCTGTGGTGTGAGTAGTGCTAAGAGAAGGGGAGAGGTATATTTTCTACCCCAGATGGTCCCTTGACCCCCGAATAAATGTCATCTGCTGACAATTGACATGCGACATAGCGTATGCCACGTGAAACAATCAAACTTAACTTGACTCGACTTGACTCCTAATATATCTCGGTACACTCAGCTGCGTGTCACTGTTGAACCACGCCCGTGAGGTTGCCAGTGTACTAGTTCTTTATTGGCCATCACCATAGTGCGATGAAATGCTTATTTACAATTGATAGTTCAGTAAAATGGGAATACGTATACATTTGATAGTTCAATCGATTGGGAATTCGTATACATTAGATATTTCAATCGATTGGGAATACGTATATATTTGATAGTTCAGTCGAATGGGAATACGTATACATTAGATATTTCAATCGATTGGGAATACGTATATATTTGATAGTTCAGTCGAATGGGAATACGTATATATTTGATAGTTCAGTCGAATGGGAATACGTAGACATTTGATAGTTCAATCGAATGGGAATACGTAGACATTTATAGTTCAATCGATTGGTAATACGTATATATTTGATAGTTCAGTCGAATGGGAATACGTAGACATTTGATAGTTCAGTCGAATGGGAATACGTAGACATTTGAACATTGACGTTGATAAAAAAAAACTTAAATAGTGTGACCGTAGATTTTGTTAGTTTTAAACTGGTCATTTTTACTCGTATTACGTTTTACTAACTATTTAAATTCTAAACTATCCGCTTATTTACACTAATAAGGTTGGGCATGAGGAAAGTAGTACTTATAGGAAACACGCGTAGAGAATGAAGCATAATTCTCAGTACATTCGGCAGGAATTCGAACCCTGACCTCCCCAATATTTTCAAATCAGGCCTTTTGGCTTGGCCCACGCACCCACTTATGTGGAAGACTTTAAGATGTCAAGCTAATATTTCCTGAATCAAATAGCCAAACTATTATTTGTGCGTTTAGTGAGGATTACTCCATCTAGATATCATATTCTGAAAATTTAAAAATAACACCTGGACACGGGAATCGAACCCGGGACCTTTGGTATAGTACGCCATTGCTCTAACCACTGAGCTATACAGGAATTGTCCCGTGTCCAGGTGTCATTCTTCACTCATATTTTAATGCAGAGTCTATGATGGACGTGCGGAAATCATCGGCTACAAATGTGTCATTTTATTAAGATCACGAGCTATCAGATAACGGCCACCTTCGACTCGGTAGTTGGCTTATTACTGCCACTTTTCAATTATTATAATTGTTAGGGATTGCATTGCTTTGTGGTTAGAGAATTGGCGTACTAAGCCAAAGGTCCCGGGCTCGATTCCCGTGTCCAGGTGTCATGTTTCAGAATATAATATTTTCTGGTCGGTGTCCGGAATGTCTTGGTTCGAATCTATTCTAGGTGTATTAAAGATGTGCTACTCTCCTTCCACTCAGATGCGGGTACACTTCTCATAACATTAAACCTTTTCATCCCCACCCCATGAATGTTAATATGCGTGTACCCTGGATGGGTAGTAATACACGTATGTAGGCCTCCACGAGCAGTACGTCAAGCTGGATATAAGTTCGGAACTTCCGTTTCTCCTAACTTCTTGTAGCTAGAGATGAAAATGTTCCTCAGTGGCGGCTTGCGGTGGAGGTGACCTAGAGCCTATTGTACTTCAAGATAAGAGTGGGCTATAAGAAGGGGGCATGGGGCTGGGGAAGGGGGAGGGGTAGTTAGGCAGCACCGAGCATAGGGGGGAAACAAAATATTAGGCCAATCTTAATATTATTTTAACTAACATATTGATGATGAAATAATTTCAATATGATTTATGAACAATAATCTACAAAGACTCCCATTCATTTGTTTCTTTACTACTTTTTTTTTATAACATCGCGTCTTACTACCCGTTTGGGTTGTACGCCTATGTACTAATCCCTCTAATGTGTTAGGGATGAGGAAGGTTCAATTTAGAGGAATTGCACCCGTGAGAGTGGAAAAACCGGTCTCAAGAGCAACCGACTGGTATCGAACACCGATCTCCTTGTCATCGGCAGTCAAGTATATTGCGAGAGTCGCGCGTTAGACCGTGTGGCCACCGAAACTAGTTTGATGATGTTTCTGGTGTTAACATCCTTCGAAGAAATTAATCTTAAGTATAAACGTTGACATTTGGGATAACTATATCTCAAATTTATAGATCCAGTTAATTAGTTGAAATTATTTTACAGAAATAAAATGAACATTTTGCGTTTTGGAAAATTTTCCGGAAAAAATATAGGGAAAATTTTCCGTCTAACATCTCTATTTGTAACTTGTAATCGATGGTCATATAGTCCAAGGCGTCACTCTAGTAATAGACTGGACTTCTGCTAGGGGTATATCGGGGTTCGAATTCCAGTAGGGTGTACTGAGGGTGGCTTTCCACTCTCCCTCTACGCAAATGCGGATAAACTTCGCCTATATGCAACCTATCTTATCCCAGACATTGGCGAGATTACTACACATGCGTATAGCAGTAACGGCTAGTGAGATGTAGTGCTAAAATGTTTTGTCCCTCTATTTTGTTTTACTGTTACTGTACTTGTTACACGCTTCACCTCACCCTGTCTCTCTAACATGCGACGGTACTCTCCGGTTTTTGTGTCGACTTGTCATTGAAATTATTTCCGCTAGACTAGAGCCAAGCGAGCACAGCACAGCGTTGGTAAAAGAAGGAGGGAGAGATGGGATCGAATTAATGGTCCATTGTCGAGATGAGAGTGACGTTTTTATTGGATCACCTGACCGGCTCACGTCGTGGAGGTTTCACAGAGGGAAGCTACGTAGCTCGTCTGTTTCCTTATTCCTGGTCCTCTAACGACGTTGCCTGCTTAGTAAATTCGAAGCTACTTTGCGAGGCGGGTTGCATCCTAACTTGATGTGGGCACTATCTCACTTGTATGCTAATATACCAAATAGAAAGCGATGGAATGCCATGAGAAATTCACCTTAAAAGGTCCCTTGACAGTTTATTGATTGCATATCCCCCTCTTCCGCTGACGAGTGTACATACTCACTCTACTACTTGCGCCTGGACAGCAATGACTTGCATTTCACAACTACCTTTCCTCTTTCATATCCTAGATAGACTTATGTTTCAACGGCCTTTCTTAATCTACCTCTTGGCAGGAAGATTTATTTTACAGGCCACCTTATTTTTCAATAAATAAAAATATCCTTGGTTGGAGATGATTAAAAAAATGTGCTCACAAAATCCTACATCATTATAAATAAACAATTTTGTGACAATATAATATATTTTTTTTAGTAGCTCCTACTATTTAAGAATTTTTTGTTTTAGTTTCACTTTTAAGTCTTAAAAACTCACCGAGTAAAACGTAAATTCATTAACATGGGAAATGCTCTTTATTTGCCATGACGTCACATGTAGGCAACGTTCATAGCCTACATGTTGGGGATGTGAGTGTACGCGAGTGAAGGTCTATATCTTTACAGTTTCTATAGCGCGACCAACTGTATGTTTGTGGACACGAACTATTACTCTAGCGATTAATATAAGCAGTTAGGAGAATTATTGTTTTAATACAGGTTTAGATCACGCAACCCTCCCCCCCTTTCCCCGCCATCATGGATTAAAATTTTAACAGTATAGGCAAATGTTTATATATCATACCATGTAACTATATAAAAAGGGGCAATGGTTTAGATGTCACGATTTGACTTAAGAGTAGATGGAAATGGTTTAAATAGCTTTTGTAATTGTTAGATACTAATAATCATCCCGATAGTATCCACCATTATCGTTCCAAGTAACCATAATCTTCGTTTTAACAGAGAGGTATGAAAGATATATATTTTATAGCATAGAACTGTTTTCAAACAAGAATATCTTCAGTTAAAAATACAAACCTCAACCAATTCCCACCATTATGATAACTTACGAATATGACTATCATCCTACTCACCTAAATTTGAGATCTTGACTTATGAAATCTAATTTTCAAAGCCATATTGACTTCACACAGAAATAACCATTTTGCATTTGAGTGTTGTTCGAAGAGTAGTGAGGTATGTTTTAACTTTTTAGATAAATTGGATGAAAACTTCTTATGCTATTAATTTCCTGAAAACTCTCTTAAGTTTTCCCCATAAAATTGGGTATCGATACAAAATATGTGAGAACGTTTATGATAAATGTCATACATTTAAACTATTAACTTTTACAAGTATAATAACATTTTTTTATCTCACTTTATTTGAAAATAGCTATGGGTGTCCACCCCACTCCTCTGAAGTCTGTAATATGACCCTGGTCGTAGAATATTGGGGATCACTACACGAGGATAACTTTTTATATTTTGGAAATAAATTGAACATAAATTAATTGATGGCTGGTGTTTGCGAACATTGTCTAATTAGCTGTGGATTTATTTTGTGCCAAGATTAAATAGCTACTTTATTATTTTATTTGTACTCTTACATTATTTATGAGTATGTTCAAATCCCAGGGAATAAATAGGAAGTGAAGGATAGAATAATTGTATCACCATTCTTCTTCGAGTGCCTGGAGAAAATCACATATAAAATGTCCCCACTTAATTCAGCCAATATTTAAAATTTAACCTCCTCATCTATGGCAAGTGCAAGGCTAAACGGAGTTATTTCAGCCTTGGGCGGTTCTTGTAAGCTCCGAAACACTCTTGTTTGTTCCAACATCTTGCTTTCGCATCTCGAATATTCATTCTGAGCATTCAACGAAATCTGATTATTAGTTGTAACCGAGTGGTTAGAACAGAGATTATAAAACTTTTTCAACTGACGGCACACTGGACAAGGCACTAACATTGTCAAGGCACTTTATCAGTTTCTTGAGTAGAGATTGTACTTGTATAATAACAAATATCACTAGTGTGTCGGATTTAAAAATATGTTCTGGTTTCAATTTCGGGTGAAAATAATATAAAGTGTATCTTTTGTCCTTTAAAATATTTATCAAATTAACTGAAAATGGGTTTGAACGGTTAGTTGTATAATGTTCTAGATTAGTTTTGTAAGCTTGTACGCCAATGTTTTATATGTGAAAGTGAATACCCCAAACACAAGCATAAAGTTCAAGTGTCAAAAAAGAATGAGAGACATACATACTCCGAATAACTCCTAGGGTCTCGGTGGACCCGCATAGCTGTTGCGTAGCGCGGGGTGCATTTAGACATACAATCAGGCGTACAGTCGTCGAGCTTTCAACGACAAAGGATCTCGGAGCATGTTCCCAAATAACATTTTCTCCAAATTTGCCCAAAAACATGAACCACTATAAAATGGGGTACACTCGCCCAAGATCGAGACATTAAACTATTGATAAGGATTCTAATAGGGCAAAATGGGCAAGATTTAAACATAGGGTCAGTGACCCAAAATGAACAGGTTTGAACACGATTGACCTGGAAAAACTCCACCGCTTAGGCCATAGCAATACACACTTTATATGGTGATTTTATAACAATTTTAGTTTCAAATTTATATCTTGAGAGTGATTGAGGTGATTTTAAACATATGTTTGGTATTCTGAGGAAATCTACCAGGGTTGCTTACTGATAATTTTTTTTCGTCTTAAGAGTATAGTTTTATCCTATATAGCTATGGACTATAGTTCAATTTCCCCATGAGGGTCTTTATCTTACAGCTAGACACTTTACTAAATATACTATCACGTATTCATAAGTCATGTCATTTTTATCTTGAGATGATACGTTTGATAGATATCAATACCTATAAATTAACACTAAAAATACGGTAAAATGATATCAAAATTGGTCACAAAAATATGTTTGTATTTTGTAAAACACTCTATAAAGTATCTACGGACATGAATGTAGTCTATGGAATCTTCCTTTGTCATTACATACAAACATAAGCCCGGTATAATTCTGTCAGCACCCTCTTTAAGCACTAACTTATCACACTCGACATTTTTCTTTACCTACTTCTTACTTACAAATTGTAGTTCACTCTCCCTTACAAGATCGCATTAATCAAAGTTTTAATTTCAGATAAGTCGAGAAACATTTCTCACTTGGCCTGATATTCTCTCTCATATCGGAGGGGGGTGGAG
>CABFVX010002645.1:28574-52157 GCA_902151425.1 Timema shepardi | reverse complement strand
GGGGGGGGTGGGGGGGGTAACCCCCCCCCCCCAGGGAACACGGAAACCAATCATGCGCCTGATGACATCTTCTATTTGTTTTATATCCCCTCCACTCTTGTCTGCAAGGAGCGCCACATAATTCTCCAGTGAATTTTATCACGCCGTCTTTCCCTCTCTAGATTTACTTCTTCTTTATGTATATAACATGTATACATATATTATAATTCTTTGTTCTCATACTTTTCCTATCTTAAGAATTATCTTATATTCTTTGCTCCTTTATAGATTCAGACACGCGGCTTTTGGAAATAACAATGTACTGTCATGTCATCGGTAAAAATTGTCAATCTTAACGAAGATAATATACAGTATAATTTTCACAGGAAGAGCCTTTTCTAAAAAATACAAACACATTTCTTTAACCCAAAAAGCTATTGCATTTCACTATTTTATTAGTGTTTTATGAATGTGGGGAATGCCAGGCCTCCACCGTGGTTCGGATCCCACGTTAAACTGTAGGTCCTCCATTTCATCTCACAATCACCCTACCATTACACATTAGCGTAAGTGCGTATAACCCGAGCGGGTAGTAAGACTCGGTGCTAATAATAATAATAATAATAATAATAATAATAATAATAATAATAATAATAATAATGAGTGTTTTATGGCTATCAAACGTAACAGACACTGGTAACATGACATACTAGTATTAAGGTGGGATTATGGGATGTAAGCTCAGCTTTTTGTTTATTTCAGTTTCATTTACAAAAATGATATCCTGTGAATACACTTACATTGTAATCTCAACAGGTTTCGAATATCTATCACTGGCATTTCGTAGTTTGACCATGACTTTTTTCTTTATTTAAAAATTGTCTTGTCCCGTGATTAGACACTAATTACAATATTATATAACTGTTGAGATTAAATGCATCTACTGAAGCAAAATTAATAGATTTGGTCTTAACATACATTTTTAATGAAAACTGCAAAAATGTGGACCTTAAATCAAATTGTACCTCTTTTATACTAAATTTCATCCGCACACGTTCAAAGCTTAACCGTAATAATGCTACATACAAAACATAAAATATCAAGTTTGAACCCTCATAGCTCGTGAACAGTAATAATTTGAAGTCATTGAATGACTATTTATTGGTTATAATTACACAAGTGTTAAAACTATGCAATAAAATGTCACAGTCAAATTACCTTAAAGCCTATACCTTGTGGTCTCATGTTATAAATGATGACTGTATCTCCTTCATCTTAGAATCGCACGCCCTCTGATATTTTCCCATCTCTTATGATCCCGTATTTCACCCTCTGAAACCTGTTATTTCTCAGAGCTCTCGTTTTATCTTGCTTTTTTTTTTCAAAAAAGAAGAGGATTCTTTTCTTTTCTCTCTTTAAATATAAATGAAATGGGATGTATTTAACTAGTCTACGTTCAATTTTAAAAATGTTTAGTGGATGAGACCCTGATTCCCTTTTGATGCAGTCTCTACAGTATTGAAAGTTCTTTGTACTACTTTTTTTGTGTTACTCTTTTGAGTATATTTAATTATTTTAGTATTAATTGACTTTGAACAAGTCACTCCTTTCTTAATTTTATTTCTGGATTATTCATACATTTAATTAATCGGCTACCCAATTCAATGGTTGCATTTTATAAGCCCTAATTTTCGCAATAGAATAGACTGCCGATGACAGGGAGATCGGGGTTCGTATACCAGTTGGGTGTACTGAAGTTTTTTTCTTAAAATGATTTACACTCTTTCCACACAAATGAGAGTACACTTATTCCACATTCAACCTTACTCATCCCTAACACATTAGCGTAGTTAGTAGATATATGTAAAGCCTGCGCTTCTAGGAAAAAAAAATTACAAACAATATTATCTCTAGCTACAAGCTTAAAAAATATTTCTAGCTATTAATATCCACACATTTATTTTCAGAAATATTTTGACTTCATTTTTTATTCAACTTATTTGTTTACGTGTTCCACAACGAACACAAGCGTGCTTAAAATTTTATTTTGACTAATGTCAAAAAACTTCACCATTTCTTGGAGTAAATAATGAATTATTTAGTGGGCACTTGATAAAATGATTTAACCTAATTTTTCTCGCGCACTGAAATGAAATTGCTACTTTAGTTTTCATCCATTTAATCTCCCAAAGAAATCTAACAGATACTGGTGTGTATTTACGATCATAGCAGACTGTTGGGCCCCATTTGACACCAGAAATACAGTTATTACTCCCTTCAACCCCTAAAGAACCCCCCACCTCCTGTCTCAATCCCGTTGAAAGCCTTGGCCACGAGTTATGCCAGGAACCCGTGCAAAGATGTAAGCGAATACAGCGTGAAAGCGGTGGGAAAAGCTGTGGCATTAACAAAAACAGACTTAACTCCACCTTGCAACGTACGTATAACTTACTGTAGCAAACGCGTTTATAAAGGTTTTATTTTAAGATGTCAGAAAATATAGACCTCTAAACGCATTCTTTAACCCTATATTTATTTTCTTAACAAATCTAGATCGAACACACTCAATTTTAAATATTTAAGTTAAACTGATAGTTATGTTAAACGACCTTTTTTCTTAGTAAAATTATGAAGACCTCTAAGAAAGACCGAAGCAAACACTCCAAAAATGGCGGTAATACGTTTGAGGGAGGGAAGGGGGCAGTTATCAAAGTGATTTCTCTTATGCTGTTGGGTTGAGGATATCTTACCACCTCTTAACCTCCGATCAAGTTTTATATTTCAGAAGAAAACTGTTACATCTCCAACAAAGCAGGCAAAAGTAGAAGTATTTAAGTATTAAAGTTTTTCTTCTCCTAATCAATTCTGGGATACATACATAATATGTTCCAAACACCTAGTTTTTAACATTCATTGCATTACTTGGATAATTAAAATGTATTAAATAGTTGAGTTTATCGACGTAGCTTATCTGTGAAATAACGTAAATGCAAAATAGGATTCCCCATGTTAATGTATTTACATTTTATCCGAAGAGTTTTAGATACATACACACGATATAAAGAGGTTTAGCCTATCTTTATTAGTGGCTCGTCATACGTTTGTCTGAGTGACAATCAATTCTGGAGTGTCAAATTCTGTTTCTTCCTCATTAGAGGAATCATCAAATATATTATAAATTTTAATGGAAATGTTAAGGGCCTACTTGCATTCATATTTCAGTTTCTTTGCTCCTCGAAAATACGAGGTTTTTTAGAAACCTCCACATTTTTTTCTGGGGGGTGGGGAGGCATGGTAATCTTCTCTTACCAATTATTCCCACGCCCTTTTGGATTAGGGGCTCCCTGCCTGCAAAATTTCATCATCCTAAGGAAGCTTTAGTAATTATTTTAGTTCAGATTATTAAGGACACAGAACTATGAAGGGTAGGTAGATAAGATTTTTTCATATGAAAAAATAGAAATGCTCCAAATTCTTTACAGCCCTATAGTTTAAGTTGTTTAATTGTTTAATTATTTTAACGTTTTATTATTATTATTATTATTATTATTATTATTATTATTATTAGCACCACGTCTTACTACCCTTTCGGGTTATACGCACTTACGCTAATGTATAATGGTAGGGTGATTGTGAGATGAAATGAAGGACCTACAGTTTAACGTGGAATCCGAACCATGGTGGAGGCCTGGCATTCCCCACATTCACAAGATGAACGCTTTATTAATTTTTTGTTTGTCATTTATTTGCGATTTATGAATAATCAAAGCTTTTGTTATAAAAGATACCGTGTTTTAAATCGTTTATAATGTTGTTTGTTTTAAATCTTCTATAATGCTGTTTGTTAAGTTAAAAAAATACTCAAGATAGGAATAAGAGACGTACTTTTCTATGTGTGGCAATGAACTTTCGAATTCTTAATACCATATAGTAAGTTAAAATACTTTCTAATTTACTAAAGTATTAACGATTTAATGACATAAGCTATAATGACTGAAACCAATAAATAAATGTTATTTCTATATTAATGAAAATGTTAGCAAAGGTCTCAAACAATTTTTATTTTAAAACAAACAAAAATCAGTCAAGAGACTATACAATGTTTTCCCAATAATAAAATGTAAACCTCCCTTGTACACCCTTGACATGTTACTGTCCTACAAATCAGTGTTGAAATGATTATCCTGTTTGAAATGTGACATCTCTCTCTGGTTGCTAAACCAGAAGTGAGCAGAGCAGTAATCCCTCCCTAACCTCGACAGCACTGTCGGACAAATTGGATATATGTTTACAATCAGTGAAGCTCTAGAGTCAGGAGCTAGCCGTACAAAGACCTGCTGGCTTGGCCCGAATCACTTATGTCCTCTCGTAAAACTTGATCGCTGGTCGTAAAACTGAAAGTGTAGACCCCACGTGGGGGTTGGAACAGGCATCGAGTCATGGATTGTAAGAGGTCATGCAGTTCTGACAAACAGAATGAGGATGTTTGAGGATGGGCGGATTTTCTTTCTTTATTATTATTGATTCAACTTGAAGAGATGGTCCATGTTCAAATTGAATGTCTCCATTCCTTCGCATCTTCTGGTGCAAAGACAGGATGTAGGGATTGGTGTGAAGATGGCTTGTGGTGGACTTTTCTTGATTACCGTATCTAAAAAAAAACATATTGAATGTGTTTTGTTTGTTAACAGGGATATTTTATGATATCTGGAGGACAAAATATGAACCATAGATAGATATTTCCAAACAATAAAAAACAGCTTTAAAGTTACACTAGAGGCTTTTCAAGATTCTTTTAAAATGAAAATAATCACCCCAAAGCATCGTGTGTACTTACATGTGTAATGCAAAATGCCCTAGAAGTGGATGTTAAACATCGATTAATCTTTCTCACCGACTTTAACACACCTAGAGCTGATTGAATTCTATGAAAATAATGTAATTTTAACAAAACACGTTAAAAATAAATGCTTTGAAATGATAACAATGTAACATTGAAAAGTTACAAAGTGATGATTAGCAAAACAATTTCACGTTTTGAGTAGACCGCACGAAAAAGTCTGGAGAAAATCTTCCAAACAAAGATAGGGCATATCTACAATCTTAAGTATCTTCTATAAGAAAATATCGTATTCTCTAGAGTAGTTGGTACGCGTGAATCATAAATTAATAAAGGGTATAGGTGAACTGAGTACGTCTTTTGAACACTTTGATGAAAGTTCTATCAACCTTAAACTACTAAACGACGCGCTTTTTGATAAGTTCTTTGTCACCGCTACATTGAAAACCATAATAGTTGGAGTTGCTTATTTGGGCTCAATAATTGACCGTGATGCGCAAGTGTACACACATTACACCCCTCATATACAGCTCGTAACAAATAAAGCTGGATAACGGATCTGCTTGGGAGAAAAAAGATGGCTTGCAGTGACTCTGGGCTCTTCGTGCTGATGCTAGAGCTACCTCAGGCGTAGTAGTATTAAACTGGGGTAGAATGAGATGACTAACCTCGCTGGTACCTTCTTCCCCACCATATAACATGTCATGAATACGTAGGACAGGGTTGTTCACCATATGATATTATTTTATAGAAGTTTAAATTACTTTAAAAGATGGCATCTGCAGAGTAAATGATTTGGTGTGTGAATATTAATATAGCTTTTGTAACACTCCAATATCTACCTACCATAATTGCATTGTACCTTACAATATGTTTGAAGAATTACTTGAAAAATATCATGATAAATATGTATTCTGATGTGGATCAGTCAGTCAGTCATTCAGTCAGTCAATCAGTAGATGAATTTACGTCAAATGCGACTGATCTGTGCTGTTAATATATTGTTTTTATATGTTATTTATCAAAAAATCAAAATTTAATGTCAGGGATATCAAAAGTGTGCTTCACATATCAAAATTATGCTTCATATATCAAAATTGTGCTTCAGAAGACTAACACAGGCGTTACTAAACTGAGGAAGTATTAAATTTACCACACTGTCTGGGAACCCTCTGAATAATAGTTAGTTTTACTTAGGTTAGCCACAAGGTGAGAGCTATTGGTGCCAGGGTACCAGGCCCGGGACTTCTAGGGGCCTGAGACCGAGGTACAGATAGGGGCCTGAGACCGAGGTACAGATAGCTAGGGTTTTAATGAACTGTAGTAGATCCAAGAAAATAGAACATAAAATAAAACAAGAATGGCAATTAATAAAATGCCCATCCATATTAAGGATGATTGCATGCCCAGCCCTCCAGCTGGTATTTCCTCCGGAGGAACTTACTAGAATTTGTCACAATCATATTATTGGTTCGGTACAGTTTCGTCTCTCGTTTACAGGTGCTTGGAAGTTTCTCGATGTCTAGTATTATTGACTGATATTAAATTTGGCAAGTGAATAGTGTCGCTTAATGAATCATGTGTAATTCTAAGTACTGTAATATTTGCGTAAAATGTCATTGTTAAGTTACATATTAATTTGCGTATATTACTTTTGTTGTTGTTGTAAAAGTGACAAAAAGTTTTTTAAAAATGCGCAAACATAATTTGAGAAGTAGTTTTGTAGCAAGGGAATGGGGGAGACATTCCTCCCCATTGAAAGAATAAACTTGTTCTCAATATTTCATTACCCTTTTATATTCTCGATTACCTAAATAGCTAAAAAAAATGGCCTTACATTTAATTACAATTAATAGCTTTGAAAGCATACAATTTTCAACAAAAGATCTAAGGACCATTCTAAATAGCTTTTAGAAATATCCAACATACAATTTTAAAAATATTTTCGGGGGAAGAACACTAACAGCAACATAGATAAAAAGTTTTCCAGGAGAGGATTATTCAAAATAGCTTCTAGAAGTATCAACATTTAGCGAGATTTTTGAAGTAGGGCAACTTCAAATAGTTTAGAGAACTCTAATATTTTTAAATTCATACGAGGGCCACTCCATATATTTTTTAAGAACATCCCAATTTAAAATATTTACCAGGGTAGGGTACCAAGGTCCCCCTATGGCTTGCGAGTCAAAAACAATTTTATTTGCTAGTTTCCCACTCCTCTAAACAAATAAGTTTCCACACCCATTGAAGTGAAGAGTTACAAAGAAAGGGGGGAGAGCCCGGTTTGATTATCTAGCGGGCCTGGTTATACCAGTACTAACCACACTATAAACTATAACTTGTCAACAACTGGAAACAACACTTGAAGTTATAGTAGTTTGCGATGAAAGTTTATATTTCCTTTCACATCATACAACAAAAGGACACCATCTTGTACTTTATTTCAAACTGGAGTTATTTTAATCCCCACCTTAAACTGACCACATAGCCTAATATTGATCTAAATGTGTTGTGGCTATTGTTTTACAAATAAGTGACAAGGCACTGAACTATTTTGGTACCATTTTGCTTTCGGCCGATTTCCACTTCCTTTCGTATTTTTTTAAAACAGAATTTAGCTACAAATATTATTTAAAATTATCTTTGAATAGATATATGAATCTCGAATGCTACATCCCTATCTTCTACAAGATTTGGTGTTCAATTCAGTTTTCACTGTGAAAACTAAATAATAAAGTACAATGTTAATATTTCACTCAAGAGGGATAATTGAACGCTGACTCAGAGAACATTCTTCCACGGGTCATAAATTAATAACGGAGCACATCGCAATCAAACCGGGAGGGAGAGGCATCCAAACATTTCTTTCTTGGTTCGTTTGATTTACACAAATTTCTTCTTGTGGTGGAGGTCGTAAAATAAGTTAGGACGGCAACTTGTAGACAATGGCCGAGAATGTGTGTGAGACGGAAACTGCGGCAGAAACAATGATGACCTCTATGTCTGAGGGGAGTAGAGTGTATTTCCTGTGACGGTCACTTTTATGACCTGTTTGAGGGGGCGAAGTCGATACACTTCATCTGTAAGGCAGTGAACGACCTTTACCACCGTCCACTAATACACATTTATATGCATTGCCCTTCCAGGGGTTTATTACACTCATTCATTTCTCAAGAAGTTTTTCTAAGAGAAGCGAAAAAGATAAATCGGAGTCATTATGATATAATAAATATATTATCACCATGTTCTTACTTGATTTAATAGATTTTGGTCCATTCTTTGGCCCTACCCGCATCGGTGCGCACGTGAAAGATGGCGTCAGTCTCATATAATCTGGTTTACCATTGATGGGGAGATCAGGACTCAAATTTCTAAAAGATGTACCCAGGTGATTTTTTATAATGGTTTCCCATTCTTCTTACACGTATATACGGAAACATTTCCTCTAAAAGTATATCTTTCTCCTCTTTAACCCATTAGCGTAGTTAAATGCGAATAGTCCAGATGGGTAGTAAGACGCGTTGTAAGACATTATCTCTTTTGCTCACCAAATCTGCTGTCAAAGTGTCTTGCAACCATCTTGTAAATAAGTGCATCTTAATAATGCTCTTGTTTATATCGCTTTACAAGATATTTTGGAATAAAGTTAGCTCACTTATCTTGATTTTTTAATCAGAGTAAAGAACTAACGTTACCTTACTAACCCTCCTATAAAAAGAAACAAAACTAACTTTTTTCTTCGTATTAAATGGTGTTATAGAAGAACAGTTAAACTTTGTCGTGGCTTTTCAAAGTTTTTTCCTAACTTGTTTCATGAAAAGATGAATGTTTGAATGTATTTTTCTTAACAGCGAAGGGCAACAGAAATCAGGGAGTGGTTCATACCAAATTAACTTCATATTTTAAATAAACTACCGCTGATGAGGCTAGGAATCAAACTTTAAGAGGTGCGCAGGGGCAAAACAACTTTGGCCCTTGCGCTGACAAGCTGTGAGTGACAGATGAGCATTATATTGGGGAAACTTGATAACCTTGTGGCCTTTATTGTCCGTAACAAAAACATTTATTTTCGGTTTGTTTTGTCATACATTGTGATGGTATGGAGGAGATGGAGTTTCAATATTAAATGTGTTTTTATTAAGTAGTAGTGAAGCACATCTCATACCAAAAAGAGAAATACCTTTTCATTTACTTTCTTTCCTCTACCCACATTGCAATACATGGGCTTCGTTAGCGGAAAACCCGAGGGAACGCCCCCCCTCCCCCCCCCCCCATCAATTTGTATTTTATTCAGAAAATTAAAAATCCACCTTTATTCCAATGCATATGTGATTGATATCATTATTTTCTTATTGGTCTTTTAAATTAATTCAGTTTTTATTCATTTGGTAGAAAATATATTTAGCTATTAAATTTAAAATGAGAATAGGTTTGTTTGGTCCCCTCCCAGTCATTCAGAGCAAATGACGCCTATGCTGTAATTCCACGATCCATCCCGTTGCTCTTCCCTGCGCGGTCATTCAGAGCAAACGACGCCTATGGTGCAATTCCACGATCCATCCCGTTCCTCTTCCCTGCGCAGTCATTCAGAGCAAGCGACGCCTATGCTACAGTTACAAGATCCATCCCGTTCCTCTTCCCTGCGCAGTCATTCAGAGCAAACGACGCCTATGGTGCAATTCCACGATCCATCCCGTTCCTCTTCCCTGCGCAGTCATCAAGAACACGCGACGCCTATACTACAGTTCCAAGATCCATCCCGTACCTTTTCCAACCTCCCCACCAGTATTTCTACCGTTGTATTTCACCAAACACTAACAACTCGTTTCGTCTCTTGTCTGTTCTCAGCATCAGCCAAGAGCTGACGGTGTTTTTAAGAGGACCAGCCTCTTTTCATTGCTGGTACCAACCTCTCTGAGTGACACCCTTTGTAAAGTAGTGATCTGCCTGATCGGCTGGAAGCTGCTTAAGAGGGCTATTGGCCGGTGAGCCAGTTTCAGGATTCGTGTTCATCTATTGGTGAGCTATCGACACAAGTTGTCCTGTCAGCTGGGAGCTACAAACAATGTTCTTCAAAGACAAGCTGGTCAGCACTAGTTCCATTTACCAGCAATTCAATTTCTACGTGTACAAGTGTTTTTTTTTCATTGTTTAAATAGTGCTAAATGATTATTGTGGTTTTAATGCAGTACCAAAAATCCAGGATCCTGGACTGAAACGTATCCCAAAGTACTGCAAGTCAAATAATTACGTAGAACGGGGAAAAAATCTTTAAAAAAATTATTATTTACATTCACATTAAAAACAGATTTAAAATATAACACCCTGTAATTAGTAGAAAAAGACATTAGTTTATTTGGGTTTTTTAGTGTTGAATCAGAACTTGGATTCCATTTGTGATTTTTTTTCAAGAAACTTATTTTTTATTAGCATGTTTATTTTTATTAAAGTATACTTTTTGTTGTTGGTAGTAATTAAATATATATAAGTTTGTTTTATGTACCTAAGTATTTTTTTATATTCCATCCCATAAGATGATTTATGTTTGTAATTTTTCTAAAAGGACTTAAAAATAATAAATATGAAAAATAAAACATTACGTTAGTCCTGTGTATATTAGTAATATGTCCAACCATTTCTTTTCATACCAATCGTTACAAGTATTACCTAACAACGTATTCACTAACATTTAGTTGCGATTGCTATAAAAATGAGCTAAGAATTTTGATTTAATAGTAAAATGATATCTATAAAGGTGTTTAAAGCCACGCACTTTTGGTTTTCAGTGCCAAGCAGCAGCCAAAAGTTCCGTGTTCATACCCTTCTTCAGATGTAACTTTATTAGTAAAATTATCTTCATATAAGAAACTTCTTGAAAATAAGAATAATGTATCAGTTAGAACTTTGTTGAAATGTTCCTATATATATATATAACTTTAAAAAGTGAACACACGTTGATAAAATTATATTTTTAAAGAAATTTGTTGCGTGTATTCAATAAGAGTGCTGAGTGCCATTTTGAATATATATATATAAAAAACATATTTTTATGTCAACCAAATAAAAAATAGTCTTGCTTTCTACTGATCTCAATTGTATTTTCATTGCAACAGCTGTAAAAGAATCATTTCAAGTAAATAAAGGGTACATTTACGTGGTTGACGTTAAAAACTAATGTATAGTCTCAATACAAATAAAAATGACACTGACATAAACTGTGTTAGTCTTGAAATAAAGCCACTTGGATAATATCTTGATTATTCTCTCCGTTAAAACCCACATTACATTTATTCTGTTCTCACTCTAAAACCCACATTACAATTATTTTTTTCTCGCTGTAACTCTATTGGTTTGAATTATTTAAATAATTTGTCAGCTTAACGATTATAAATAGTAAATAAATTACAATAATAGTTTCTTTCAACTAGTTCCACCCTATATTTTATTTCTCGACCCAAACAATAATGAAGACACGTACAATTTGGTGAAGGAATAGTTACTTTATTTACAAATCCTATTTTTCCACGTAGTCTCGGTCTTTTCCTACGGCATTCCACCTCCTCGAAACAAGAACCTGTATTCCTTGTCAGTAAAAGTATTCTGTGTGTCAGAGTCACGTCTATAATTTCTCGACTACCTTGCAGTCATTCCCAAACTTTCGGCCCCAAATGGCATTCTTTATTGGAACAATAGGTGGGAATCAGATTAGTTGGGAGATGAGGTAACACAGCTCAATGCAGTCTAGTGATAGACATTGTTGATCGCAAACAGTATATGTGGTCTTTCAATATCATCCAAAGTAAGATATATTACTATTTCAACTCTGTACTAGCTCGCTTCATGCACGTGCGGAGTGTTTTTTGGAGTAGTATGTTTCTAAACTGACAGTTGCCATCACTTGGCTTACTGAGTGAACGGTCCTGCTTATTACATGGTGACATTATTTGATTCCTTCCAAAGGAACGCTGTTTGGAGTTTGGCTCAAAGTGTCCACTCCACTGTCTTACAATTCAAGGAACGCTGTTTGGAGTTTGGCTCAAAGTGTCCACTCCATTGTCTTACAATGCAAGAAACGCTGTTTGGAGTTTGGCTCAAAGTGTCCACTCCATTGTCTTACAATTCAAGAAACGCTGTTTGGAGTTTGGATCAAAGTGTCCACTCCATTGTCTTACAATTCAAGGAACGCTGTTTGGAGTTTGGCTCAAAGTGTCCACTCCATTGTCTTACAATTCAAAGAACGCTGTTTGGAGTTTGGCTCAAAGTGTCCACTCCATTGTCTTACAATTTAAGGAACGCTGTTTGAAGTTTGGCTCAAAGTGTCCAATCCATTGTCTTACAATTCAAGGAACGCTGTTTGGAGTTTGGCTCAAAGTGTCCACTCCATTGTCTTACAATGCAAGAAAGGAAGTAAGCCCGCTTTAGTGGCTGAATGGTCCAAGCGTCACATTCGTGTTAACTGGCCTGCTGATGGTGGGGAGCTCGGGATTTGAATCCCGATAGGGTATATTGAGGGTGGTTCTTTCCTAAATGACTTCCCACGCTCCTGACCACGAAAATAAGGGCAGCCCCCCTCTTTAATGCTTCTATCCTCATCTCTACCATATTAGCGTAGTTAAGAACACCACCACGTTTCTAGACTGACTCCTTGCCACCTGGAATCCACTTGCCGTGTAGGGTCTGGAAACTAATATATGTAGAACAAGAACCTCTTTTGAGGCTCCTACAACCCATCATGGCTGTGTCCTCAGAACGTAGCCATGCACGTAAACCCGCGCAGATAGCAGTTTAGGGCATGATAACCCCGTGCCGGCCATCTATCTCTGTCATCAGCGGACAGCTAGGAAGACCCCCTCCTACCTTGTCCAAACCTCCATTTCTGGGAGGATTTGACTCCTCCTTCCATGAATGCTGGGTGCACACGTCAGGGAGTTAACACACAACCTAGGACTTGCTCTTACTCAGAGCGGGCTTCAACCTAGGTTGCCTTTGTTAGAGTAGTTATATATGAGTATAGCCTGAGCAGGTAAAAAGGCGCGGGATAAACAAAAAGGAAGTAACCCCCGACCATATAGAATCGAACTAGTAGTTTGGAATCAATGCTCTTCCTTTAAGCCCTGTGTTCTAGTGTCAGCTTTGGGGAGCAAACCGTCGACCCAATTGTAATAGCCCCCTATCTGATTGAGTTACCATCCTTCATTGATACCGAGCTGCAATTAAAGGTTTTCATAACACACCAATACCCTTCAAATTGTTTTATAAGGATGTTGTTGAATTTTAAGGCCTAAACTGAAGGCGGCTCTTCATTCAAACTTGCATTCCCGCTTTCTAACAGTCTCCCACGTGTTTCTCAACATCCAGCTGTACTTTCTTAAACATTTCATCAACAGTATGGGAATATTCCTTAATCCATCCCTTTCAGTCC
The DNA here is from genome assembly GCA_902151425.1 of Timema shepardi. NCBI lineage: Eukaryota > Metazoa > Arthropoda > Insecta > Phasmatodea > Timematidae > Timema > Timema shepardi. The sequence goes on along the minus strand of CABFVX010002645.1, from coordinate 38,916 downwards.
TTATAAAGTCAATAACAACCCTGCTATCAAACCATATGTGGTGCTATCGATTCAAAGAGCATATAGTAAAATAAATTTTATTTATATTGAAATTGAAATGTTTCCATTAAAATAATGCTGAAAGTATTTTTTTAAAATAAAACATAAGATCAAACTCACTTGCAGATTTGGTTTGTGTTTGTACTATCCATAACTTCAGGCGACTTGATACAATTGAGGTACTAACGTCAATCTACGTGAATCTCAAGCGGTGCACTGTAAAAACCCTTAAGAAATTAACTTGGAGATGAATTTTTTTGTGTTTTAAAGCTGATGCAATGAACGTGTTTCTCAGGTTTATTGTAATCATATATTGCATAGTTATTTGGTAGTGAATATTATTTTATAGTTACTAAATTGGTACTACCAACTTTTCTTTAGTTTATAGGTTATTTTTCGAAGCCTTTCTCCAGTTGGTTATAATGTTTTGTGCTTTGGGTAAGATGCATTGTTCACAGATTTTGACACGTTATTTTGAACAATACGAGATATTTCTTAGAGAACTGTTACTTAAAATCCAAGGATAATTACATGTTAGAATAAAAGTAAAATTGAAAAAACAAAAATAAAAAAACAACACCGTCTAAAATAATATTTTTACTGAATTCTGGTTAGATCTTAAGCTTTCATATAATTTTCATTTAGTGGTTCAAAATAATATCTTGTCAAAGTTGTGATTGTTTTTCTAGATAAGGACAAAATGTAATCTTATTGACTAATACTATTTTTGTTGTTGCTATATTTAGTGTGTTCATAAAATGAACACAACCATAGGCTATTTGTTGGTTTGGCAATTTGCCTACCTATATAAAGGTTTTCAAATGATCTCTAATCTGTAGAATAGTAAACATCGTCTTGACCTTCACCAACATATGAATGGGGTAGATTTAGATTGACCTTAGTTTACTTTTTATCACACTAAAATAATATTTTGCTAAAAATGACATGGTCAACTTATCTTCTCACTCAAAATTCGTTGTAGTTTTGAAGGTCACTTTTTTCACTCCCAGGGTCCTTTCAATTATTTTTTATTATATAAACTGTATTAAAGCGTTGGATGGACAATCTTTTGAACCAAATTAATCTACTTTTACTTTTCATTATTGTTTATATTCTGTTTTTCTACTGCATATTTTGATTCAAATATTTCATAAATCTTTTTTCATGTGCACCTTCTTGGTAATATTTCATCTTAAATCATTTTCAAATTACCTATCATGTTGTCTTAGTAGTTATGAGACAATATTACATAATATGTGTATAATCTTAATTTTATGTTGCTTTCATAAATTACCATTTATTTTGTAAACTTTAATAAGTATGTTAACTTCATGAATTTCATTAAAAACTTACTAGCGCAGCCATGACAATATATAACTACAAATATGTATAAGTTGCCACAAAGTAGATTTCCTTCATAAATAAAATTATTCCTTTGTTTTTAACAAGAAGTGTGAAAGAGCCATACCAAATAAAATAATATTTAAATATTGTAGAATGTGTAATAATTTGTGGATTTCCTCAATTCATACAAATGGGTCCAATTTTGTAAGCTTAGCACTGCCATATGTGGATTAATATTGAACATTTAGTCTCTGAGTCATTTTCATGGATTTGTTATTCATTAATTTTATTTTTAATACATATTTATTTAAAAAATAAATGGATGCTCGTAGGATGTTTTTAAAAAATAATTACAGGATAAAGTGAATGTAAATGCCAAATTCGTGTCTTTTTATGCTATACTGAACAGTATATTTAAAAAGTTGTATGGCCATTAAAACTAAAATTATATTTAATATTCGTAATTGTTTTATATTTAACATTCAAAAAATTAAAATGTCCAAATTTTGTAATAGAGATTAAGTACGTTTGTTTGAAAGGATTCTCTCTATCTTTACTCTAAAAATGTTTCACCTTGTTCATTATAAAGATAATTTTAAAATAAAATGACAAACAAAATAATGCTATTTAAAAAAATATTGTTACATGGAGTTATTTAGATGTCTATTTCATTGGTGGAAAATTTGTTATAAGAAATATTTCAAGTCTACAAATTAAAAGTATATCTGAGCCCTCAGTGAAAGGTAAATTTGTTCAACATCAATTTTATTGATTCATATTTACGATTGCAACATCAGTAACTGATTTCCTGTGACTCTTTTCATAGCAATGATAATAAATAACCTTTCTCTTCCCCAACCACAGAAAATATCTAGTTAGCTAATACTAAATTATCTTAAAAGCTGAAGAAATGTACTTACTACAGTATTATAAATGAATGAGAGTAGCCTAATTAAAATGACCATCAAATGACTGAATTGACCAAACCAGGCGTATTTTGCGAATGAATTTATGAAAATCATTCCACTAAAGGCCTTATAATATTTTCATGTGTTCAGACTAAACAAAGGGAAAATGAACAAAAAATTATTTTATAAATTTACTTTTTCCTTATAAAAGCATATTGTGAAGGACCCTATATGTATATAAATATATCCTTTTATGTATTAATGTAAATATCTATTATATAATACATATATATTTTAAGACGGTATATTTAAAAATGTAATAGATGTAATTAGTTAACATTATTATGAAGTGTAGATTTTATGATGGCAGCATACTGTCGATTTACCTAGTAGCTTGAACCCTTAATGCAAGACCAATACATTTCGAATGTATACATCACATAGCTCTACATTCAAATGCAAAAATTCACTCTGAAACAAAGTGGCGGCTTGTGATCTGGTGTGATAGGTGGAACCAATGGTTCAAGGGGAGAGGATCGTGTTTGGGTTTATTGAGCTGATATTTTAGATTTTTAAAGGTTTCTTAAATAAATCTAGCCCAAATCATTTTAAATGTTCCACCAACCTTTTAGCCGTTAGTTTCAGTTTTCTAGATCGGAGCTGCTACGCAAAATATTGGTAAAAGTATATCTATATAATAAAAGGCAAAAAAAACACACCGATTAACTCGTTCACCGACGTATTTCTACAGCCCCTGGGCCTGATAACTTTAAATTTTGCGTTAAGGTTCCGTTTAGGAGCTAAGAAAAAAAAATTAACAGGGTTTTGCGAAATTTGGCCTCCAAGTGGTGAAAAAGGGGGTTAAAAGCTTACAAAATTCACTGATGTATTTTTTTGAGCCACTGGACATAAACCCTTGAAATTTAAAAGGAAGGTTCATTTCCAAAATAGGGCTAGAAACTTTTGAGAGTTTTTCAAATTTCATCTCTTGAGAAAGTAGGAGGGGGGAAGGGGAGACAGAAAAATGTGCAACTCACTGACCCACTCATCACCGTTTTTTCTCCTACTCTCAGGTCTGAAAACTTGATTTTTTTATTGGCAGGAAATTAGCGGGATCTTCCCGACCAGAAAAATCCAAAACTACGAGATTTCAAAGTGGGGCTCCAAGAAATCGGAGGGAACAGGGGGCATAAAATTTGAAAACAAATATTTTCGATAAGGTAGAAAATTAAAATTTCGCAGATAGGTCAATTTTAAACTTTAAAGAGTGAACTGGGCATCAAGGAACCGAAGGGGACAAAATGTCAAAAACTAGTTGAGAACAGCTACTTCCCAGTGAGATAGATAACTTAAATTTGGCAGACAAGTAAATAAACCCCTCCAAATAAATATTAAGAGATTAAGTTGTTAAATTTTTAATTGGGACTTTAGGAAATAGGGGGTAGCATGGATTATCAGAAAAACACAGTTGGGGTAAAAAATTTAAATTTAGCAGGTGGATAACAGGACAACTATGGATTGCCCAATTCATCTTAAAATCATACATTTGTTTGTGGGAGTTTCTTAAATGTAAAAGGTATAAGGGGGATACACTTTCCAAAACTAATAAAAACAACTACTTTTCCGTGTGACATAAAACTGAAATTTGTCCAGAGGGTATACAAAAGACTCCAAATAACCATAAAAGGCTTAAGGTTTTAAATGAAAAAAATAGGGTTTTGCGCGCGCGCGTGTGTGTGTGTGTTTTTTAAGGAGGGATGTAGGAGGTAAAAAACAACATTTTACGTGAAACATAAGTTTTAAATTTTCCAGGAATGCAGAGGGATTAAATAAATAAAATAAAATTTAAATATTTACTATTTAGAAAACGAGTAGGAAAATGGATGTTTTCAGAAATCTAAAATCATGGAATATTTTCAGTGTGGCAGAAAATTGATATTTATTAGGCAAGAGGGTGGACCACCTCAAACAACCATTATGGTCTGATCCTTAAATATAAAAAAATTAAGAAGCAATAAATGAAGAGTCAGGATTCCCTCAATATTCCTAACATTATTGTGAAAGCCCTTTATAATATGATATAAAATAAAAGTTCAACACGTGTGTGTAGACATTTGCGAGCCTAATGACGTCTGAACATATCTTATTTCAAAATTTAAGCCCGGGAAATGGAAGAGCTCAAAATTGATACAACTATTATAGAACATTACTCTTTTGTGTGGTTTTTTTTACCCCTCTTAATCCCTATACCCCTTTTATTCCTATTAGACTTACCTTTTCCCCTTTTAATTATTTTATTACTTCCCTTATTAACCTTTTTATCCTTTTATTTCTTTTTTCCTTTATTACTTATCCTTTTTATTGGAAAAAAATATTAAATTTTACCTGTCCTACCGATTTTAACTTTTTAACCTTTTGGATATAAAATATTTCTCCTAGGCAAAGCCGAATACTTGTTGTAAAAAGTAGAAAAGGGTAAAACGGAAAAGAAATAAATCTAATCAATATTAAAGGAAGCAACAAATTGTAAAAAGGGCAAAACTGAACAAAAGGGCCATAGGTTAAAAGGCTAGAAACGGGCAAATACTGTAAAGAGGATAAAAGGGGAAAAGGGGGAAAGTTCCAAAAGATCAAAAAGGGCAAAAAGTGCATAAAAGGCTTTAAGTGACAAAATGGTAAAAAGGGATAGAAGCTTAATAAAGACAAATAGTAAAAAAAAATTAAAAGTGGTAAATTAAAAAAATCACTTTTATATTTTTGCTTCTTTTTTATGTTTTACTTCTTTTTACTATATTAAATTAATACACTTTTACCTCCTATTGTCTTTTTTACCCTTTAAGCCTTTTTACAACTTTCAACCCTTTTGATTATTTATTTTTAAATGTTTGGTTTGATTTACTTTTTAACAATTTTATCCTAAACTATTTCTACTGGGAAAAGCTGGATACTTCATGCTAGTTAACATAAGAAAAATACTGGCAATATTTTTATGTCAAACTCTTACTTTTATTGTGATTGTCTTACGTTATGGCAGCAAATGATTCCACACTTATGGTGTATTGGCAGTATTGTTGTTACATAGAAATCTTCGCTCATCAAAGCGATATCGTGATTCCGCTCATCATATTTTCAGAGCTGTATTGTGATTTATGGAAATAAAAAAGATTGTCTTACTTTTGCTTATGACGCTAGTCAATGTGATCACAAAATTAGTTTGGACGTAGTGATTGACTAGTTGATGCTGTTTCCATACGGCAGCCATTATGGTTTTCAAAATGTAAAGCAATGACATTATTCAAAACCATGTCTTTCTTCATGACTTACCTAGTTTTATACTTTATATTTTACAAAATATCATTTTAACATACTTTATTTGTAATTTTTATTTGTTCAGTAATAATTATTTGCATCCGTTATGTTAAAGCATTTGACCAATAAAGGACAATTTGCGTGATTTATTTATATCACATACTTTGGTAAACATTTGCTATGATGTTACCACTTATTACTGTTAAAATACATATTTAATCAAAATGTGTTTTGTTTTTTATGTTTTGTTCACCTTCCTGTAAGCTGTATATAGTGTTTTGGAACTTAGAAATGTTTAGTTATTTGAGTTGCGCCGTTTTTTACAGAATGTTCCACACATTCAGTTTTCCACTACATTGTCTTTCATAATGTACAGATTTATATACTTTTATAGTATGAATTGTTTTTTAAATAAATAAAGTCAATCAAGAAAAAATGAAATGGTGTGTTTAGTTTTTTAATTTTGTAGATTAGTCCTTAAAAGCAATTTCTTATACCCAATAAGCGCCATAAATCAACAACGGAAGGAACATTAAGGTAGGATAAGATATAATGCAAGCTTGGTCCATATTTATGCAGTGTCTACAGAAAAAAATGTTTTTGTTGCCAAAATAAATAAATTACTGCTTGAATAATATCAATAATAATGGAAGAAACTGGAAGCTCCTCAAGATATTGACTTGCAAACATAGTGGAAGGGTTTTGACTCTGATGAGAGGTTAACATCAGAATGGACCTGAACGATAGAATGATTGAGGACCTATGGGAGGTAATGAGGTAGACTGGATAGAACGAGCTCAATATAGGAATAGAGTGTAATGAGGTGGCCTGGATATAACTAGCTCAATATAGGAATAGAGTGTAATGAGGTAGCCTGAATATAACTAGCTCAATATAGGAATAGAGTTTAATGAGGTGGTTTGGATATAACTAGCTCAATATAGGAATAGAGTATAATGAGGTGGTATGGATATAACTAGCTCAATATAGGAATAGAGTTTAATGAGGTGGCCTGGATATAATTAGCTCAATATAGGAATATAGTTTAATGAGGTGGTCTAGATATAACTAGCTCAATATAGGAATAGAGTTTAATGAGGTGGTCTAGATATAACTAGCTCAATACAGGAATAGGGTTTAATGAGGTGGTCTGGATATAACTAGCTCAATATAGGAATAGAGTTTAATGAGGTGGTCTGAATATAACTAGCTCAATATAGGAATAGAGTTTAATGAGGTGGCCTGGATATAACTAGCTCAATATAGGAATAGAGTTTAATGAGGGGGTCTGAATATAACTAGCTCAATATAGAATTAGAGTTTAATGAGGTGGTCTAGATATAACTAGCTCAATATAGGAATAGAGTTTAATGAGGTGGTCTAGATATAACTAGCTCAATTTAGGAATAGGGTGTAATGAGGTGGCCTGGATATAACTAGCTCAATATAGGAATAGAATTTAATGAGGTGGCCTGGATATAACTAGCTCAATATAGGAATATAGTTTAATGAGGTGGTCTAGATATAACTAGCTCAATATAGAAATAGAGTGTAATGAGGTGGCCTGGATATAACTAGCTCAATATACGAATATAGTTTAATGAGGTGGTCTAGATATAACTAGCTCAATATAAGAATAGGGTGTAATGAGGTGGCCTGGATATAAGTAGCTCAATATAGGAATAGAGTTTAATGAGGGGGTCTGAATATAACTAGCTCAATATAGGAATAGAGTTTAATGAGGTGGTCTGAATATAACTAGATCAATATAGGTAATAGAGTTTAATGAGGTGGTCTAGATATAACTAGCTCAATATAGGAATAGAGTTTAATGAGGTGGTCTAGATATAACTAGCTCAAAATAGGAATAAAGTTTAATGAGGTGGTCTGGATATAACTAGCTCAATACAGGAATAAAGTTTAGTGAGGTGGTCTGGATATAATTAGCTCAAGATAAGTTAGGATGTTCAAAAATATAAGGTGTACGCTAGTTAATGAGTGTCCTGTTGACAGGTTCTAACAGAAGGCTTGATAGGAGGATAACGAGGGGGGTGGCAGCATAGAGGAGCCTGGTTATAGCGAGGAAGAGGGTAGCTGAGTTACAGAAGGCCGAGGAGTGACATCATTTAGTTGTGAGAATTCATGCATTTGTAAAATATCGGCAGGATTTAGAAATATAATTATTCATCATAAATGTCTTAGATATATCTGAGATTTCTTAAAATGCTCAAAAATGATGAAAATAGACACAAACCAATAAATATGACCTAAATTAACAAATAATTTATAATCTATACATTTCTACAGCCAGGGGATCATGAAAAGAGTTCATGTACTTGTGAGCATTGTCTGTGACGAACCAGAAAAACAATAACATACTAACATAATCCGGGCCCTGCAGGGGACCATTGAGGGGTGGGGGTTCCCCTTTAGGGAAAATACCCACGGTACCAGCCGGTAATTCAACCCGGGACCCCAAGGCTCATAGTCAGGAGCACTGCCCATTACACCACAGAGCTGGTTGTTAAGTCAAGATAATAGTAATCAAACCATCTGCGGAATGTATTAGAGGTAATTTAACAAGTATTGGACGGAGAGACGTAATCCCGGCACTGAAAGTTGTAATAAGTGTTAGATGAAGCTACACCAGTAAGTCAGAGCTCTAATACAGCTTGTTATCAGTATTAATTACCTTATCAGCTCATGGGATATTAAAACAAGTGTTAGATGAAGCTACACCAGTAAGTCAGAGCTCTAATACAGCTTGTTATCAGTATTAACTACCTTATCAGCTCATGGGATATTAAAACAAGTTGGCTGGGAAAGTGAGATCTCTATTAAATGAGACGATATCTAGCAGTGACTCCATAAAATTGTCAGGAATATTTAAAACTATTCTGTTCATTTGTAAATGCCACGCTAAATATTTCTCAGTGTTAATTCATACGTTGTAAGGGGTGCCAAAGCAACGCCAGCGCACACAAGGTTACATTGTTGCATAGATCCCTTTCAAACATCCCTGATCGAACACATTCACCCACAGCCATCCACCCCCACGACCAAACTATTCAACCACCGACCGTAAGTCCTCATTATTTGGTTTATTGACTTTCCTTTAATGCTCAGACGACCTCAAGAGTATTTCAACTGCGAGTTAATATAATTTCACAAAGCGCGAGCTAGCTCTCTTGGTGATATAATGACGCCTTCGTGTGATTTAACAGAACAGCAAAAAATCGTATTATCGAAACTAATTATTATCACACAAAGGGTGTATATATGTATATGGCAACAAGGATAAAGGCTCTCTCTCTCTCTCTCTATATATATATATATATACGTATATAACCCGCATTGGTAGGCATTTGGACAAAGGCATAGATCTCGTCCTGTCTGTTTTACTGGTGATTGAGAGGACAGGGTTTAAACGCCGGCTGGATATACTAATGCGGTTTTTCTAAACGGTATCCTACTCCACTTCCGCAAATGTTGGTGAGTTACCTCTAAATTCTACCTTGCCTATCAATATTTTATCAGTGTAAATATTCGAAAACTCCGGAAGGGTAGTAAGACGTGAAATATGCACAAAAAATCCAGTTCAGTCCAATTATGGTTGTTTCATGTGATGATAACACAAAGTTTGTGTTGAATGCGCGTAGAACTTAAATTTACAATACTAATTAACAAAGTTAAGATCCCGGTACGGTTTCATTTTCATTTTGTCAGTGCCTTATCCATAGCATGTTTTGAGGTATTTAAAGGGAACTTTCTGAACCGACTATATCAGCACACGACTTACGGACCAGCTTAAATCTAGAACAAATACAACACCCAGCTTTTGGTCGTTAATTCATCACTGTAAAGGGGGGAAACCCACATTTCCCCAATGATTATTTTTTTGGTCATGCCAAGCTTAAAACCCGGTTCCCTAAGATAAAACTGAATTAGCTAATATGCCGACTCGATTCTATAGCTCATGAACCAAACTTAAAATCACAATGTTATACACTTGCTAGAATCAACTATGTAATTTATGTATTTGTGAATACACATTTTATTTTCCTTTAATTAAAGATGAAAACATTAAAAAAAAGTACAAGACTAAGAATACATAGGCCTCTAACGCTCTCAAAAACGATCATATTTGTTCTTTTTAACATGCTCAATATGTCAAATAAAAAGTTAAATCGAATTTTAATGTCATCGACAGTGCTTAGCGAGAAATTTGTTTATTGCGTAACACTATTTTTCCTAAATAAAACTAGGTAGAATATAGAGGTATTTTTTTTTTCAAAAATTAAATCTGAATTCAATTTTCGAGAATACCCACTCCGGTGGTCATATGGTTTAAGGCCTGCCCTTACGATATAATTTAAAATTAAAATAAACTTTCAATTGTACGTATTCTACGTCTTTGCTACCCGAATATTTAGACTAAAAGGTAAAGAGTAAGAAAGTTGGAGCTTATAATAAATTATTGTCGACTGATTATTATGGTGGAAGAGTAGGAAACCTTGTAGGAAAAAAACACCTTAGTAGGCCCAGTTGGAGCTCGAACATCCACCTGTCAGCCACCGGAAATCAGACAAACGTGATTGACGTCTTTATCCTCGTTGCCATACATACTCTCTTTGTGTGATAATAATTAGGTTCGATAATATGATCTTTGTGGTTCTGTCAAGTCACACACATGAAGGCGTCATTATATCGCCAAGAATATATATATATATTTTTTTTTATAT
>CABFVX010002645.1:0-28131 GCA_902151425.1 Timema shepardi | reverse complement strand
TATATATATATATATATATATATATATATATATATATACATACATACATATATTCCTTTTTTAATGTATACTTTTTAATGCAATGTTCATATCAAGCTTATGTATGGTGTAAAGGTAAAAGTGGTATTTTGAATAAATGCACCCACCTTCCCATGTGAAAGTTATAAGTAGGCCATCGCGATAATTGACTTGTATAGACCCCGTCCCCCATTGCTCCGAGCTGAAAGTTGAACTTTGACCTCCCCAACAGTCCCAATCCAGTCAATTGTTGAGAGACTGGTATCAGACCAAGGGTAGTGAGTCTTGTCCGATCAGGGGGTCACTTAACAACGAGTATTTGAGATTAAGCTGCATTTCTTGAACTAACCTATTTTGCCACTTAATGGTTGGTGAATTTTTGGAATAACTCCACTGTGGCACTTATGATTAGTTGAATTTTTGGAATGACTCCACTGTGGCACTTATGATTAGTTGAGTTTTTGAACTAGTCCAGTGTACCACTTAAGGATCAGTTGAGTTTTTGTGCCCTTAAAAGATTAGCTAGTTTTTTTAAAACTAATTTAGTGTACACTTCTTATTTAATTTGATTTATGAGCATTTAGCATTAATGACTCAATGGCTTTTAAATTCTGTAGATGTAAGTAGGTACCCATCATAGAGGTAGGGCTATTTTCATTTTATCATTTATTGTAGGAATTTAACGTGCTATTTCTGAACCGACTGATTATATTAGCGCACGACTGATTTGGTTTATTTCAAGATGTTCAACCTAATCTCATAAGGGCCAGGTTAGTAGTTCTTTTCTCGGGGATGTCGCACAGTAACAGGTAGATATAGGACTCTGTTTTCTATATAAAATAGAAAATAATAAATAATTTAACACCATCATTCTATTCAAAAGGATACGGAAAATCAAATGTTAGTAAAACTATAATAATAATAATTATTAAAAATACTTATTAGGCCTATCATTGAAACATTTGAATAAGAACTCTTAACCATACATCAAAGTCATGTTTTTTTTATGATTGAAAGGTTGAGTTTTGCTAGTTTGGGCTAGCTTATAATGATAAGAAAAACCAATCCCTATTTTAATACTTTATTATTGGAGTATTAACCAATAAATTGACCTAACCTTTCATGTATAGGCCTACAAAAATAACAATTTCGGACAATAGTAATCAAATAAATAATATAGAGATGATAATGTTAAGGATCATTTGTATAAACCCAAAGCCGCACATGAAAAACACAATATGTTCATCAATAGCTACATATCTCTGATGTTTTGGGTGCGTTGATTAAGTGTCGCAAAAGTAAAAAAAATGTCAATGCCCATAATTATAATTTATTATCATTTGATTCGCCGTTTACTCGTGAGTAGAATTATTGTTTTAAATTATTTTTTTTTTTATATTTTGTAACAAAAAAGTGTGTTATATACACTGTATTTTGCGCATCATCCCTAATTTTTTCTAAATCCTTGTTTGTGATTGATTACAATTATTAAAATACCTTTGAAATCATTAACTTGATAAGGAATTATAAACAGTTGCTTTGATGAGATTAAACTGGTAGCTACAAATAAGCTTTCACTGTTAGTTAAATTGTGGGGTATACGGGCTAAAGCATCAACATAGTCAGGTTTGTCAGTTAAAGAGAGAGGGTTCCAATTATAACCAAGTGTAGTTAGGATACTTTAATTCTCCCTCCATGCAAATGTAGGCACATTTCTTCTCATGTCTACTTCCCTCATCCTAATGTCATCAGTGTAAATATCCCAATATCTTTGAGAGGTAGTAAGGCTCGGTGCATAAAAGAATATTCAATACTTAAACACACATAAACATTTATAGATATTATGAAAAATAGAGTCCACATTATTATTAGATCTAGTGTAGAAACCCTCCAATTTTAGGCACTCCCAATATTCAGTTGGCTTGTATCACCACTATCTTAGTGTAAATATTAATACTTTAGGCTATGTTGTTTGCTATTTTTACAAATTGATAGTATTTTGTTGCAGTTTATGAATAGAAGTTTGAATCCTACCCGAGCCTATAGAGTATTTTTTCCACCCTCTTTCCATGCTAATGCAGGTGCTTTTCATCTTAAATAACTCATTCATTCCTATCCTATTATATTAAAATGCCCTGAATCTAAGGATGTTTGTTTTTATCATTCAGTTTTGTTTCAGATGATATTGAACTACCGCACACGAGGAAGGACAAGTGAAGCTTTTTGATTGTAGTTTTGTTTTCTTTTTAATAAAATAAACTGTATGGGGCACACTTTTGTACGTTTTTTTATAATGGCTTTATGTTGATTGAGCTAGAAACTGTACAGTCACCATTAGCAAGTTAGGCCTAGAATGGTTTCTAAGTTGGTTTAAATAAACATTTCTTAATCAAATGGTAAGATTTATAATTAATTTTACAATTTGTTTAGAGTGACTAGTATGTGAGCTAAATCTGTAGGAAAAATTCAAACAAAGATGAAACTAGTAGGTAGGCCTACTGCACAATTAATTAATTACCCATACTAAGTTACCTACTTTTATTTATGAGATGAAATTCAATGTTTCAACATTATATAAAAAACAGTAAAAATACACATAATGCGATAGCAACTAAAACATTGATAAACATTATATTTTGTATTCACATACATAACAAACACCTATGTTAATTTGATGTTGCTTTTTTGTTTGCAAGACTTTGGGGACATTTTGCCAAATAACATTTGGGCTTAATTTATGGCGTAAGGTATTTATTTAGATGAGAAACTATGGAATATATAAAATATATATCGACCACATGAAACAATTTAAAACTTAACACGTTGTTTAAATTACTGCTCAGCCTTAACCAAACACTTTTTAAACATCTATGATGCAAATACAAATAAAAATTTCACTTGAAAATTACTAGACGCTAAAACACACTAAAATAAACCTTTACCTAACTAAATTGGATAATATAAACACTTAGATAAACAATCAAACATGTAAAAACCAAAAGTAATGAACGCCATTAAAGTCGGGAAGTTAACGAGGGGGTAGACAGTCTCGCGAACAAGCGACACAGTTCACGATGATGCTGTCGTGTCGTCAACTAGCCGACTGGACAAAATCACACATGTCGGCATCTCTCGGGATCGAGCCGACGCGACGTCGCCAACTAGTTCCCGTCCGGTCAGAATAGCCCTGCAGGCCATTTTTTATACATATTTACGCCACCATCACCGAAGCTTTCGCTTTATTCTAATAGTTTGGCCATTTTAGCATAGCACAACTGCACAAAATAAAGGCTAAGGTTTTTTTCGTCATCTGACATTTAGTCGAACTTAGATAGATAATTATTATATAATTGAGATATAGCGCACCCACGTAAATACTTAATTGAACTTAAATCATTATTACGTCGCTTGATCGTTTCATCAATGGTTCAGAGGATGCCGGCGGGGCGCTCGTTCCTCGTCCAAACTGAGGAGCATTCAGTGGCACGTGTGTCATAGGTTGGTTATCCACGTCTCAGACAATTTGACAACAGATGAGCTTTTCTTCGTACGTAAAATAAATTCGACATGCCTACTTTTACAGCGGAAATATAGATCCGCATTATAATAAAGTAAGCTTGATATTAGAATATCACGTGTTCCGGTCTTGTTTAGAGGGAGGATCCAATGTAATATACATGAGAAGGCGGCGCTTCTCTTGTTCCTCAAGGCTTAGACCAAATGTAAACCTAGAAAATCCGCTCTTGTCATTCGCCTCCATCTCAGCTGATGTGGTTTCCTAACCAACAACAAGGGGTCGGAAAATAAGATACGCTGCTTTTAGGAAATAAGGCATGGGTCTTTTTTGGGGAGATAGGAAGGAATTGGGTGAAAATGTGGTTCTTGGTTTAATTAAGGGCTGGATGATCCCCGATACGAGATCTGAATTCAAACACATTAGCTCAGTCAGTAGAGTGTCTGTCTACTGAACTAAGGTTCCCGGGTTTGATTCCCGGCATAGACAAAAAATATATCATTGGTTAAATGTGGGTTTACTTTCCACAGTGATGAATTAACGGCTGGGGACTGGAGGTTGTGTCTGTCCTAGTCCTAAGTTATATTATAAAGCATTTGAGTCTACGACAGGCCTAACAAGCTAGTAGTGGAAAATATATGGTTTGAATAAAAAAACTGACCCAGGCAACAAGCTGGAAACAGTAATGGATGGAGAAAAACCACGTGGTTTGATATCGCAATAATCTAACTGAGCACTGTAAGCTTCACGTTAAGAGCCCGTGTATTGAGGTGGGGATGTAGGGGACGAGAGAAAAGGCCAGTATTCTTGCAGCGCTTGTAGCTAAACAATTTTTGGCCGAAATAAAGACAATATTGCTTCGTTACAAATGTTTAGTTTCATTTTGTTCACATGGTGATGTCAACAGTTGTTGAAGATCTGTTACGAGTATATTTGCATTCGATGATCAACTTTTTAAGTGAAAAGAAAATGTCATACAATACAAGACACTTTATAGACAGTCAAGAACTGTTGAGGTCACCATTCACTATGTAATGAAGCTATATTGGATTTATCTTGACAAAAAAATATTTTTGCTACAAAAGCTGCAAAAACACTGTCCTTGTTTCTCGCTCCCTACATCCACACCTAAATTTTCCACCACGTCTTAGTACCTGTTCGGGACGTATGACTATATTAACCACGCCAAGAGAGTAGGGATGAGGAATGTGGAATTTTGGGGGAAGTTTACCCAAATTTGCGGGGATGGAGAAGGAACAAAATATATTTTAAAAATAAACTTTGTATCCCCAAACTAAAATCAAAAACCTTAATTTCCTCGTCAGTGGCAATTTAGTCCAACACAATAGTTACGTACTAGACCACGCGACCACCAACACGGGTGTCTTTTTTTTCAAGATCGTGGATAAAGAACGATAAGTAGGTAGACAGATATAAATGGTTGTTGGTACTCATGTGACATTTGTAAGGATGTGTGAAAGTGTTGAGCTTCGGCCAAGTGTAATTACTCGACTCGAGGCTTGCAAATAATAGTGTGCTCATGATACAACGGTTTGTTCATAACACATAGAACGAAATGTCTTTTTGAGAAACATTGACCACTATTCATTATTATAATTATTACTATTAATAATAAGAGTGTGTAAAGGTCACTTTTTAAATTCGAATTCGACGATAAAGTTTTTACTGTGCTCACATAGCACAACTTTTTATTTCTTAGACCGACCCGTGTGCATCTAGGTAATGAGAAGATGGTAGAGGGAAGTAATAGCTCACATCATTATTTTATGCTGAAATATTTGAGTGCACCTATGCTTTTGTTAAAAAAAAATTATTAATTTCTCCTTCACCTCTGACAAGACATCTTGAGAATGTGGGGAATGCCAGGCCTCCACCGTGGTTCGGATTCCACGTTAAACTGTAGGTCCTCCATTTCATCTCACAATCACCCTACCATTACACATTAGCGTAAGTGCGTATAGCCCGAACGGGTAGTAAGACGCGGTGCTAATAATAATAATAATAATAATTAATTTCTCATTATTCGGTGATAAAATACTTTTTAAATGCTAGTATGATTATTATTATATAGTGTAATTAATAATGTTTAGGGAGATGTTTCAAACCTGTTCATTAAGTCTTGAATTTTTCTTCTTCTTTTGAAATGTTTCGACGATATTAATGTTGTTGTGGATGTCAAAGTTGAAGCGAAGGAGAGTTGGAATTTCACTTCGACGTTTGGAACCTTCACACATCTCTAATTAATAGTAATATTTATCAGGATTGACACTATT
Organism: Timema shepardi; assembly: GCA_902151425.1. Classification (NCBI taxonomy): domain Eukaryota; kingdom Metazoa; phylum Arthropoda; class Insecta; order Phasmatodea; family Timematidae; genus Timema; species Timema shepardi. The sequence continues at coordinate 22,305 of CABFVX010002645.1, read as the reverse complement.
ACTTTTAATACAAAGCTTACTAGCGTCTTACTCTGAGGTGTGGGGTTATTTATAGGGAGTGAACTAACACGAGCGTGTAGAGGGGATGGTAAGATCAATAAATTGTGTGTTTGTCATGTACTGCTGCTACCATCATGTCCGGCTCAAAACACGAGCTAAAACTTGGGACATTAGTTAGTCTTCTTGGGAAAGTTTCTTCCATCTTATTATAAGAGAGTGGTGTGTGTGTGTGTGTGTGTGTGACATCATGTCTTACCATCCAATCGAGCTATGTGCTTATATACTAATTATAATTTTTATAGCAATTAACAAGGTTGAATTTAGAGGAAGTGTACCCACATTTGAGTGGAGGGAAAATGGGAAACTATTTAGAAAATACCGACCACAGTGCATCCTACCGGGATTGAACTGCAATCTTCCTGTCACCACCAGTTTAGTATATTGAGAGAGTGACACCTTGGACCATGCTGTTACCGAAGTCCATAGAATGATATCATATTAGAGTATACTTAACGAATTCCGTCAAAATAAATTGAATAGTTTAAATAAACAAGAGCTAATATTGGCAGAACCATTTTTTTACAATAATATATAATATTTTATTAAACCTCAAACTAAGCTTAACTTAAAAGAGTAATCCATTTTTAAGACGTCACTCTCGTATATTCCAGTGGAGTTCGAATACCAACCAGGTGTGCCGAGGAGAATTTTCTAAATGGTTTCTGGCATCTGCTCCACTCACATTCATGCACCCTTCTTCTTATCTCCACATTCCTTGTCTCTAGTCTAAAATGTGGTAAGAAACGAGATACGATATTTTTCCCAAGTAGAGTCTTACTACCCCCTGGGACACACGAATTTTAACTAAGCTATTGAGTTATGGAAAAATAGCTAAGATCTAGGAGAAATATACCTGCATTTGCTAAGTGGGAGAGTGGTAATAAATTTAGATTAAAAAATTTAGTAAATCCGGCCAGTAATCAAGCCATGACCTTCCAATACCCGGAAAGTCAGACTATATGAACTAAACACTAAAACAAGTGTCTCAGATGCGTTTTTAGTCTACATTTATTGTGGACTAAATAAACATGACCTACAAACTAATTTAGGCTTCTACACTCAATTACTTTCCACCAAGTTCTGGCCTCTTGATACTGAATAGTTGAATATCTCAAGGAGAAATAGAGGGGAACGCGACAAAAGGTAATTGTTTTTGCAATATTTATAGCAATTAATTTTTTTAAACGAATAAAATACCACTTTAGAAGAAACACAAAGTTTAATTTTCTACACTTGGTGATCTCAACAGTTGTTGAATATCTGTCAAAGTGTCCTGTAATTTCACGACAACGTTCTCTCTTCATTCGAAAAGCTCGTCATCTAATGACGCTTTGCTAATTACAAACATTTGAAAAAATGTTTATATCTAAATGCGGAGAAAATTTAACTATATTTCTACTGGGGCGATATTTTATTTATTTTGGCCTAAAAATGCTTTTCTATAAGAACTAAAAAAACCTTTTTTATCGCGTCCCCTCCATCCCCAAATTCACAATAGTCTACACTCTACAGCAAACACATTTGAACATTTTCATTAACCTGACCCGGAATCGAGCCAGTCCCTTACTATATTGATTGAATACGTTGCCACTTGGCCAGTCAGATGTCACCCTCAGTGGTCCTGTGGTAAATTACCCTCCCCAGGACCAGATGTACCATTGGACGCATAGAGCCCTCGATGATTGATGCGTTATCAGATAGCTAGTGATATTAGTTCTTGACCTCTCATAAGTAAATGACTATTTTCACACGTCCATCACAGACTATGTCTCAAAATATGAGTGAATAATGACACGGGGAAATGGATGACTCCTCTATAGATCATTGGTAAGATCGTTGTTATACTTAACCAAAGGTTCTGGGCTCGATTCCCGTGTCCAGGTGTCATTTTTAAATCTAAAGAATATAATTACCCTTATAATACAAAGCGAATAAGCGGATATACCCGGCAGCAATGAAGAAATGTATATTAAAAAGCCAAAACAATCAAATAAACAAATGCTCAATTGTTTATATATACAGGTGAAGCATTAGCTAACTCTTCTAACCACTCGGATACAAGTTTTACCGGTTTATCTCTCGAACTTTAAGCTGGTTGATGAATCACTTAACATAATTTAATCAAAGTCAACATTTTGATATCAGTGTGGTAAAAAAAAGGGAGAATAGTTAGGCCTCCCATTTGTTAATAATCCCTCATGAAGATACTAGGTTTATGACAAATGTGATTGATCACATCTATAAGATGGCTACCGTCCCTGAGTCATAATTCAATGGGGGAGGTGTACTTTAGTTCAAGATATCTCGCCACACTAAACGTTTTCTAGATAGGCACATTTTACAGCTGAAATGTTAATATTTGAGTACAAAACGAGCACAACCAGGGCAAAATAGATTGAACGAAATAGTTGTAGTTTTAGGTGATATTGTGGGCCAATTTGAGCCCTCCATTTTCCGTGATATGTATAAAACCTACCCACTGCAAATAACTTTTTCTAAAAGGCCTCGTTTTACTGCACATATGTCAATTTGTGGGCACATATGAGCACAAACGGAGCAAAATATTGAACAAAAAAAAATATATTGAGAAATATGAAAGGACGACTTGAGTTAAGTACTATATGTCGAAAGCACGAATAATCAATGAAAAGTAAATAGATGGATTTATCTTGATACTTATGCGATATTTGAGAGGAGTTGTAAATGCTGATCCTTAGTCAAGTTTATTAACTCAACTTGATACTAGCGAGTATAGTCTATTAACTCAACTTGATGCTAGTGAGTATAGTCTATTAACTCAACTTGATACTAGTGAGTATAGTCTATTAACTCAACTTGATGCTAGCGAGTATAGTCTATTAACTCAAATTTATACTAGTGAGTATAGTCTATTAACTCAACTTGATGCTAGCGAGTATAGTCTATTAACTCAAATTAATACTAGCGAGTATAGTCTATTAACTCAACTTGATGCTAGTGAGTATAGTCTATTAACTCAACTTGATACTAGCGAGTATAGTCTATTAACTCAACTTAATGATAGCGAGTATAGTCTATTAACTCAACTTGATGCTAGCGAGTATAGTCTATTAACTCAACTTGATACTAGTGAGTATAGTCTATTAACTCAACTTGATGCTAGTGAGTATAGTCTATTAACTCAACTTGATACTAGCGAGTATTATCTTTTAACTCAACTTGATGCTAGTGAGTATAGTTTATTAACTCAACTTGATACTAGTGAGTATAGTCTATTAACTCAACTTGATGCTAGCGAGTATAGTCTATTAACTCAACTTGATGCTAGTGAGTATAGTCTATTAACTCAACTTGATGCTAGCGAGTATAGTCTATTAACTCAACTTGATGCTAGTGAGTATAGTCTATTAACTCAACTTGATACTAGCGAGTATAGTCTATTAACTCAACTTGATGCTAGCGAGTATAGTCTAGTAACTCAACTTGATACTAGTGAGTATAGTCTATTAGCTCAATTTGATGCTGATGAGTATAGTCTATTAACTCAACTTGATGCTAGCAAGTATAGACTATTAACTCAACTTGATGCTAGTGAGTATAGTCTATTCGATCAACTTGATGCTAGCGAGTATAGTCTATTAACTCAACTTGATGCTAGCGAGTATAGTCTATTAACTCAACTTGATGCTAGCGAGTATAGTCTATTAACTCAACTTGATGCTAGTGAGTATAGTCTATTAACTCAACTTGATACTAGCGAGTATAGTCTATTAACTCAACTTGATGCTAGCGAGTATAGTCTATTAACTCAACTTGATGCTAGTGAGTATAGTCTATTAACTCAACTTGATACTAGCGAGTATAGTCTATTAACTCAACTTGATGCTAGCGAGTATAGTCTATTAACTCAACTTGATGCTAGTGAGTATAGTCTATTAACTCAACTTGATACTAGCGAGTATAGTCTATTAACTCAACTTGATGCTAGCGAGTATAGTCTATTAACTCAACTTGATGCTAGTGAGTATAGTCTATTAACTCAACTTGATACTAGCGAGTATAGTCTATTAACTCAACTTGATGCTAGCGAGTATAGTCTATTAACTCAACTTGATGCTAGTGAGTATAGTCTATTAACTCAACTTGATACTAGCGAGTATAGTCTATTAACTCAACTTGATGCTAGCGAGTATAGTCTATTAACTCAACTTGATGCTAGTGAGTATAGTCTATTAACTCAACTTGATACTAGCGAGTATAGTCTATTAACTCAACTTGATGCTAGCGAGTATAGTCTATTAACTCAACTTGATGCTAGTGAGTATAGTCTATTAACTCAACTTGATACTAGCGAGTATAGTCTATTAACTCAACTTGATGCTAGCGAGTATAGTCTATTAACTCAACTTGATGCTAGTGAGTATAGTCTATTAACTCAACTTGATACTAGCGAGTATAGTCTATTAACTCAACTTGATGCTAGCGAGTATAGTCTATTAACTCAACTTGATGCTAGTGAGTATAGTCTATTAACTCAACTTGATACTAGCGAGTATAGTCTATTAACTCAACTTGATGCTAGCGAGTATAGTCTATTAACTCAACTTGATGCTAGTGAGTATAGTCTATTAACTCAACTTGATACTAGCGAGTATAGTCTATTAACTCAACTTGATGCTAGCGAGTATAGTCTATTAACTCAACTTGATGCTAGTGAGTATAGTCTATTAACTCAACTTGATACTAGCGAGTATAGTCTATTAACTCAACTTGATGCTAGCGAGTATAGTCTATTAACTCAACCTGATGCTAGCGAGTATAGTCTATTAACTCAACTTGATGCTAGTGAGTATAGTCTATTAACTCAACTTGATGCTAGCGAGTATATTCTATTAACTCAACTTGATGCTAGCGAGTATATTCTATTAACTCAACCTGATGCTAGCGAGTATAGTCTTTTAACTCAACCTGATGCTAGCGAGTATAGTCTATTAACTCAACTTGATGCTAGCGATTATAGTCTATTAACTCAACTTGATACTAGCTAGTATAGTCTATTCTCTTGATAAGAGGGTATGCTTGGATTCCATACAATTTAATTAGTTCTTTGTTACTATAATTAATAATAAGAATAATTCTTAAAGATTGATATTCTTTTTTCAATGGACATAGTTCCAAATAAAAATATTTAAAATGTCAATGTATAAACGCAGTTTAGTATTTGAAAAAATGTATCACTTTTAAGACTTATCTTATCAACGACTTGATCTAAGGTATGAGTTTGAGGAGGAGTATTTATAGGAAAAGCACCAGCACGAGAGCTTAGAGGGGATGTAAGATCACATAGGAGACCACCCATGGACAGTCAGCAAAGATTGAAACTTTGACTTTCCCTGTGGCTATTTAATTGGGTTGCAGTTTATTCGAGCCAATATCTATATCAATATACCACTGGTAATTAACTTAACCTAAATACACAGCCAAGATCTCTATAATAAGGATATTTCTGATGATATTATAAAAATGTTGGTTGGATTAATTTATCTTGATGTCCAATTTCATAAATCATTGCTACACTCTGCTAAAAATACTATAGACTAACTGGTCGATGGCCAGATATAGTTTGATAATATGTTTATTTATCTTGTGAGACAATTTCAAATCCTTTTTACAAACATAAAAATAAGAAAATATATTGACACCCCCTTTGGGTACACCCGTTATCACAACCTGTATAAGAGCAGGTGGATAAACCCATCCAATCTTTCTACATGGGCTGTTGGGGACAAGCCCCCTTCCTTTCCCCCTCCTTTTCTATCGTGCTACCGAAAAGTTTAAAAAAACAACACTGTGGATGAGGGGGAAATGGGGATATAAGGGGTGACGCTGGGTTATTTCACTTTAAACCCGGTAGAGACAACACAAAAAGAAGAAAAGAGGCTTCAAACAGTCTCTCACCGAGAAACAATTCAATTTTATTCAATCTTGGCCGTGTTTCTTTTCTATATTGAAAGTTATTAAATAAAAAATTCATATTGACAATTTCTACCACACGGAATGTATATTGAAAATGTACACGCATGCTCGGTATTATAATGATAAACAAAGAGTTGTAGACGTCCGGGAGCAGAGTAATGTTATCAACAAAATACATTTTATGTATGAGACATTATTTTGCTAGCTTACATTTTTATTCTGATAAACAAGGCATCAGAACATATATGTATAATACATATGTGTAAACTTTTCTCGTAGTTATTGTTGTATTTTAAAGGTACTATACGTAACTTTTGTTGGCATATGTAATTTCTTGAACAATAAATTATTTTAGTAGTTATAAAAGTTACATTAAAAGCAGTACGGGTACCCTGTATTACTAAATACCCGGGCTATATGTACATTTACAGTACCTGCACGAGAAAGGCATGATAAAGGGACACTTGAGATGAAATGCACAAGTATTTTGAAGAAGGAAAGAGTGGACACCTAAGAACAGTTATCAGTCACGTTACTCCCAGACAGGATTCTAACACCAACCTTCTGCGTGGGATTTCTATTCTGGCATCACAAATTAGCTTGGTGCTGTGTCTAGTCTCTAATTGGATTAGTTAAGTCGTGTGTGATTATAATCACGTGGTTTGGAAAGAAACAAACCTATCACACTAAGAGACACTCCATGCAAAGTAGTGCAACTTATTACAACGTATAGCGCCACGGTCTGTAATTACATTTTGCCTTGATATTAATTTATTACCCACAGATATAGAGAGAAGTTTTCCAATTACAAAACAACCAGTTAATCCAAGGTCAACTACTTTGATAAAAAAAAACGATGTTAGGCCTACATTAATTAAGAGCGTGTCTGAGAAATAATTATTCTGAATCTCTTCAAATACTTTTCCCCTACTTGTTCTACAACTATTTGGAGTAGCCACATTTAAAAACACTAATAAGGCGAGGAAGGTTGAATTTAGAGGACGGGAATAGCATCAGCAAAAAGAGTGAGTGAAAAACCATTTAGGAAAACAACACCAAATGTACCCAGATGAGAGTCAAGCCCCGATCTCTGGCGACGAAGACGAGACTGACGGATGATACTCCAGGTCAGAATGTATAAGGATCAAAGGAATCAAACAATTTCACAGCATCATGCACTTCCGGAAAACTGAAACACGTATATAGCTAATCCTAGCTCTTCGTGTCATGTACATGTGTATTCTTTATACGTGCTATGCGGGAGAAGGGATGAATTAAGAGGAAATGTACCCAGATATACGTGAAAGAAGAGTGTAAAAAAATTTGTGAATGATCAGCCTCGTTACACTATGTCAGGATTTGAACTCCAACCTCCTCAACACCGGAAAGCCCGACTAAATGCAATTCAGTCTTTAAAAGCAATAATATCTAATGTAATATTCTTTAGATTCACATTTTTTTGTTGAAATGTGTAGCTGCAGATTATTTATATCCCCTGTAAAAATATTATATATGAATTCCTAAGGAGCACCGAATTAAACAAGCCATTATACGGGCAGTCAAAAATCCGACAAATGTAGAAATCATGTTTTAACTAGACTAACTATCATACCATGACATATGACACAAATATAGCACATACAACCACACAGAACATCACATGTATTATCCATATGTGATGCTGGTATTCTCCCTAAGTAGCCTCTCAGATGTTATCAGTCACCCACAAGGATCCCAATCAAAGGTAGCTGGATGTGTCGCCATGCAGTCTGATAGATTCACCAATCGGGGAGGGGTTATGATATCATCGCGGTAAAATGTTGCCGAGCATCGAGTAAACAAGATAGTGGCGTAACCCTGGTTATTTGGGCTTGGATAAGATTGCGTGTGTAATGGAATGGGTAGCTTAGTCGTGACCAAATACTTTCACATTAATAATCCTCTCTTCGACATCACACTGCTGTAAAAGTAAGTTTACCTAAACACATAACCACACAGACATATAAGGTACACCCCATAAACCCTGAAAGTAGCAGTCTTACCTTGACGTACTACACCATGAGCCTATTTTATAAACACTACCGTCGACGAATGATTTGGGGGAACCTTACTGGGTGAATAGGATCCTGAAAAATAGATAATTTTTTTAGCAGTCAACAATTATATATATAAAAGCACCGCGTCTTACAATCCGTTCGGTCATACGCTTATGAACTAATTGTGCTAATGTTTTTAGGGATTAGGACGACTATATTTAGATGATGTATTCCCGTATTTGCGTAGGAGGAGAGTAGAAATCCCGTTTGGAAAAAATACTCAGTTCATTCGATGAAGATTCAAACCTCAATCTCTCCGTCATCGTCAGTCTAGTCCACCTTGAGAGTAGCGCGTTAGACCATGCGGCCTCCAAAGTGGTTTAGTTTGTTTATTTATGTAGGAAAATGTGATAAAACGTGACACTGGATCATTTTAAAGGCGTTTTAAGCATATTTGAGCTATGAGACGAGGTTGATGAAAAAGGGCTCTAGATGTTACCTTCTTCTAACAAATACAGTAATTTTGATAGGCCCACAAAACACAATTCTAAGATATTTGCTGGATAGTAGAGAGATTTTTTCTTCGCCTTGAGAAAATAAGTTTCGTAGTTTTGTTTCCCCTCTTTCTTATCGACATGAGAAAGGATAGTTGTAGGATGTAGGTGTAGGGTGAAAGGGAATATAAGGTTAAACAGAATAGAGAAACTGTTTCATAAAATGACACATACCATTGTTTGTTAAGCCTTGTGGTCTGACAGCGATTGAGACTTTCCCACTGACTGAGGCGGCCGCCTCAAGACGTCATTCATGCCAGAAACCAAGTGGTTTCCTAATGTTTCTTGGCGGAACTTTACGGCGGTATCAAAACAAACGGAGGATGAAAATACAAATACCAACACAATTGTCAGTGTTGTGAAACCCCCAATTAAGTTGCATGACTAGATTCACAAAGCTCTATTCTATCTTTAGTTTTCAGTAAATCTGGGTATTAATGATGGATTGAAATATTCGAAATTTTCAGAGTGTAAAAATCAACTTTTAAAATATGTTAACAAGTCCAAATATCTGAGAGTTAATAGGAAATATAGTTTTGGTTTCATTTCATTAAACATCAAACTCCCATCGGCTAGTTGTTAAAGGTTTTGTAAATATAACCTAAGCGCCACATAATGTTGGCAACATCTCAGCTGCATAGGCCACCCCCATAATATTTTGAATAAACACCAATTAATAAAAAAATATGTTTAGTAATTATTCAGTTATCTTGAATACACACGTGTATATTTTCCAAAGCCAGCTGGCCATCGTGCAATATATAACTATTAATTTGAGAGGAACTTTTTTGGCAGTTAAAAGATACTGACATAATTTTTATTATTTTATATGTAAATAATGTGATCTTAAACGGTCTCTCTTAATATTAAATACCAAAACTTAAGAATTTATAATAATAATAATAATAAAGTAAAATTATATCAATCTTGACCACAAAGAAAGTCGTTTGCAATTTTTTTAAAGCTCTTCTTAACAGAATACTATTATAGTTACAGTATAATTTTCGTAGGAAGAAACTTTTAGAATGTACAAACCATGTCTTCTTGTGAACACTGAATATTGATAATACCCGCATTGGTGGCCTCATGTTCTAAGGCGTCACTCTCACAATAGAATGGAATGCTGATATTGATACTGGTAGGGTGTACCGAGGGTGTTTTTCATAAATGGTTTCCCACTATCGCTCCACGAAAAAATGCGGGAACACTTCCTCCAAGTTCAACATTTACTCTTCCTTAACCTATTAGCGTAATTTGAATATAATCGTGTAACCCGAATGGGTAGTGAGATGTGGTGATAAAAATAGGTGTTTTTCTTTGTTATTAGTGTTTTTATATAAATATTGATACTAGCTATCAAAAGGGATACCTGCATCTAACCTGAATTAACATAAGAACACGTGAAAGGAGCTCGAGTGACTGTTCTGTCAGAGCAATGAGAGCTAGACTTGCAGCCACTTCATCTTGTAAGAGCACGGATTGAGAGATTTTCTCACAGCCATCTAACAGGAATATAAAATACACAACTAGCCTCTTCAGGGGTCGAACGCCCTAAGGCGTCTTTCTAACAGTATTTTGGATTGTCAAGGACGGGGAGATAGGGTTCAAATACGAACGGGTAGTAAGACGTAAGGGTGACTTGGTGGTCTAGGGGTAAGGTGTCAGACTTCTATGCTGGCGGCCGGGGTTCAATCCTCGGTCCTGGCACAGATTTATCTGATTGCCAGACCCTTCTTTCACCTCTGACAAGACATCTTGTGAAGGTGGGGAATGCCAAGCCTCCACCATGGTTCGGATTCCACGTTAAACTGTAGGTCCTCCATTTCATCTCACAATCACTCTACCATTACACATTAGCGTAAGTGCGTATAACACGAACGGGTAGTAAGACGCGGTGCTAATAATACTAATAGTAAGACGTAGTACACAAAAAGACAAACTGCAAAACAAGATTAGGCTCGAACCAGAATGGTGGCTGTATTCATTCTTCCCTCCCTGTACAACAGCGATATTGGAACTTTAACACCAGATGGTGCTATGTCGGTTTCATCAGGTGTGAAAGCTGATTTAGTGAAATAGTTTTTGGATTTAAAATAATAATATTTAAATTTTATTTTCTCACTAGTCTCAATTTGACTGTTTTCAAATGTGATGATGTGTCAGAGCTTGAATACTACCCATTCTTCGCACTGTTGTCTTATAATAGGCCTATATATTTATAGCTAGGCACCCTTCAAATTGGACCCAATAAAAATCCTATATGCATAAGCTGATAAAAAGGACAAAAAGTAGTGTTTTGTAGCCGCCATCTTGAAACAAAATAACCATCGTAAGTTTTAATAAGCCTTTATGCTACCCGAATGTCTGAACTTTGTTTAACGCTCAGTACACATATTACAAGTTATTGTAAACTATATAGTAGGCACAATGTGTGAGCACTAAATATTGTAAATAAAAAGTGGATTTACACATTATACCTTTATGTAAATAGATCAAAACCTATATCAGCCATTTGTAATGTACAATTTTCGAGTTAAGCCATTTATAAATCTGCTTTCTAGACGCTTGCTTTTCTTATGAGTGATTATATATGAACAGTCTTGATAAAAACAAATATAACATTTAAAATATGCGATTGAATCGAATGTTACAAAAACCCAAAAAACATCCTCCTAAAATGGCAATAGTGTTGCTATCTTCTGCGTAACTTTACGTTCACGCTAGGAAGTATTACTTAGCTCAATGTCTACTTTTAAGTAAATATTTGTAAAACCTAATACTTACTATATTCACTTACTCAGGCCCGGATCCAAATAAATTTTATAAGGGGGTCATTTATAAACAGTATAGCTATTTACACGGTTAGATTTCTATTTGAAACCATTTAATAATTTCTCATTCATATTTGATCTTATGTGTGTTTTAAACCGTGGTCATCCTCTGCCAATTTTTAAAATCAGATAGTTCTTTTAAACTATTTTTAGTGGCCCTCCTTCAAAAAAAAATTTTTTTTTTTTTAATTGTTCACTCTAAAAACGATAAGAAGTCTTCAACTTGATTAAAAAAAAAATTAACTTATAAGCCATTTAAAGTGTTCCTCACCTATAAATTTTTGAAATTTGGATGCCCCTCAAAGCTATTTAGAGGGATCATCACCTTAATTTTTAACAATAATTAGATACCTCTAGAAGATAATCTTTGAATTGGTCTACCACCGACACAATTTTTAGAATATAATTATTTCAGAAACTAGACCCATTGGGGTGGTCATCACCTGAAATTTCTTCAAAATGACATGCATCTAGGAGCTATTTTAAGTTGTTCTCCCCTAGATATTTTTTGAAATTTGGATGACCTTAGAAGCTATTTAGAGCTTTCCTACCCTGACATTTCCTGCCAATTAGATGCATTTAGTCTATTAGTTATTTGAAGCGGTCTTCTCCAGCAACCTTTTGCCAATATACTGCATCCAGAAGTTATTTGGAGTTTGATTTAAGGCCATCTTTCAGCTTCATATTCAATAATATCAGAGGATTTAAAACATATCTAGGGGGGGATTAATTCCAGGGAGGGGCAGATTATTTTAATTCGTACATGAAAACGAATATTTTTTCTACACTTGCGTGAGTCATATCGGACATTGAATACACGTGAACGAATAACGTACGGGTGGACTTGGCTTAAGAGGTGTCTGTTCGTAAAAATCAAACTAAAAAACTGGATAATTTGTCTGTGTTATATTTTCTTACTAAAATTTGAACATTTATTTTGTACTAGTTTTTCCTAGCTTTCACAGGGGGGTCAACTGACCCTTTGACCCCCCACTAAACTATAACTGGCCTACATGCATTAAGGTAATGTCCCGAATAAAACGTTGTCCCCTCTATTTTGTGTCCACAGTGACTTACCTCGCTGTTCTTCAAGTTCTTCCAACCGAGTGTTCCAGACTGCGTGGCGGCTCTTGCTCGGGTTGACCTTGAACCACGGGCTCACTCTGATTGGTCGACTGGGAGACTGGACTGTTTACTTGTTCCTCCGGAGCTCACAGGCAGAGGCCCTCTCGACCCACGCCTCATCTATCAACCAACACACCGACAACCACTCAGACGAGACAACACAAATAAAATAATACGGCACCCACTCCTTTTTATGCTCGACAGTAGACTACTGGCAACATTATTTGACATCCAGTTCAGTCCGCATCGGTGAACACGTGGGCTAAGGTGTATGTCTATCACCCCCGTGTCCGAAACTTTAGATCAGGTGGTAGCGTGTCTGCCAATCAATATAAGGATCTCGGGTTAGATTCCCAGCATGACAAAAAAATATAATTGATGAAACGTAAGCTCCCTCCTTTCACAGTAATAAATTAATGGGCAGGGAGCTTGACGTTGTGTCTTGTCTAGAGTTAATTTAGTCTATAAGTCGTGTGATGATGATGTAACTAGTCAATAAAGAAAGTGCACGTTTTTCCATAATCGGAAAAAATATACCCTGATCCATTTTGTTAGTGACGAAATGGTTGGAGTTCAAATCCCAACCGGATGTATCGAATTTGTTTTCATTAATAGATGTACACTCTTCCTCCACGCAAATGTGGGCTCACTTCCTTTAACTTCAAACTTCCCCATTCCTAATCCATTAGCGTAATTAGTCCTTAAGCATATAACCCGAACGGGTAGTAAGACGCGGGGCTAAATAAATAAATAATGAGGTTAGTTTGTGTGTGAGTTTGTATGTGGTCTCTAATTCATTCTACTGTCGAACATTAGTATAGTTCCTTAAAACACACCCTTGGCCCGATATTCACATCGTGTGGACTATTAAAATAGCCTATAGAAAAATACAACAAAATTAGCATTAAAAATATATTAAAAACATTAATGTTGTACGCAAATACCGGCACATAAGCAACTACAGCAAATTGATAACAAGGGAAAAGTGACATTTCAAGGGGAAACATGCATAGGAACTTTTTGGAAAAAAAGAAAGAAAAAATCCTCTCAACAAAAGTGATTCTAATTTTATTCTTAAACTGAAAAATGACTCCTGGATACAAGTACCAAACCTGGATCTTTTGGCTTAGTACGCCAATGCTCTAACCACTGAGCTATCCAGGAGTCGTCCCGTGTCCAGGTTCATTCCTCACTTATATTTTAAGACATATTCTGTAATGGACGTGTGGATAATAATAATATTTAGCACCACGTCTTACTACCCGTTTGGGTTATACGCTTTAAGTACTAATTACTCTAATGTATTAGGAATTGGGAAGGTTGAATTAGATGAAGTGAACCCGCATTTGCGTGGAGGGAGAGTGGAAAACCATTTAGGAAAAACCACTCCCAGTTAACCCGACCGAGATTCGAACCTTGATCTCCCCGTCCTCAGCAGTCGAGCTCAACACGATTAGCGCGTTAGCCAACTACGCCACCGAGGTGGGTGGACGTGTGGAATTCGTTCACTAAATGAGTGATGATTTAGCTATAGCCGTAACTAACAAATATAATATTACTTTAGCTATGAAATTCACAAGGATTCTAAATATGTTTTGATTTTTTATAAATATTTTTTATTTTATTTAAAAGCGATTTTAACTGAAGAAATTGAGTGTATCAAATTTTCCAAACCTATTCATTTGAAAGTGTTTTATTTTTTATATCAGTTGAAATATATCAATATGATTAACTGAATACTTGACAAACTATTATATAATTATCATTAAAAAATTAATTAAAAGTAGTTTGTTTTTATTTATTTACTTTTCATCTTACTTTGCTAAGGCTTTATATACATTTTAAATTAATGGTGGATTTGTTATGAACTATTAAATAATTTATGTTTGCCTTTAGGTGGTCGTGTTTTTAAAATAGCTTTACACACATCTAGTTAGTTTGAGATAGTCGAGTTAATCTCTTTTTGAGCTTAAGTAAACTTCCATTCATTTTAAGGTTTGATAGATTATTCCTTTAATCCTTATGGTGGACCTTATTAAACCCCTAGATTCCAAGTGTTAGCCTTATCGGTAAAAATGTTTTGACTCTGGTTCCAGTTACAGACAGACAGCATTGCAAAATTATTTTTTTAAGTTCAGGAGGTCATGAAATGTCAAAATCTTTTAAAATCTCTAATGATTTTGACTAATACAATATGTAACCTTCTAAGGGTTCACAAGGAAGTAACAACATTTAAGAGGTTAATCTCATCTTGTTTTATGAACCAGAAAGGTAGGAATTTGAATTCTAGGTGGGAATAGGCCTACTGAAGGTGGATTTTGATTTCCTTTTCTTTATCCACATTTAGAGGTAGGGTGTCGGACCTCTGTCCTGAGAGTCCAAGGTTCAATCGTAGGTCCTGGCACAGATTTATTTAATCGCCAAACCCTTCCTTTACCTCTGACAAGCTGTGTATTAATCACAACTTGTGAATGTGTGGAATGCCAGGCCTCCACCGTGGTTTGGATCCCACGTTAAACTGTAGGTCCTCGATTTAATCTCACAATCACCCTACCATTACAAATGAGCTAAGTGCGGATAACCCAAACGGGTAGTAAGACGCGGTGCTAATAATAATAATAATAATAATAGTTTATCCACCTAAATGCGAGTATATTTCCTTTAAATTATATTTTTCTCATACCTACCACACTAGTGAAGTTCAATTCAGATGGTCTGGATGGGTAGTAAGATGCTGTGGTAGGAAACATTATACTGTTATTAATGTATCCCATTTCTTGGCACTGGGATTTGACTCTTTGTAATAAGTGTTGCTACATTAGATTAAGATATTTTGTAAATAGTGTTTGGAAAGTATAAGTTAAATTACAAATATAACTATATTCCGTTGGTTTTTATCACATCCCACCATTAAAATGTCAACATTCAAACACAGTCAAGGTTAATCCATTTGAAATGAATCAACCACAAGAACCCCTATTAATTTTTGTTTGTTTTTTAGAATAAAATCTTGTTTGGACGTTTTACAAATTGCTGGGACGTACCAATTCAAACTGGTGTGCAAAGGGTTGAGATTCATATGCATAAAGGGTAGCTTTGTCAAGGGTAATTCCCCGTCCATCTTGATTTGATAGTTGATGAAGGGCTTTTATTTTATATATATATATATAAAGACAAGTAGTTTTGAGAGGATCTTTTGTACAATCCTTTCAAATAGAATATTGACTTATATTTAGTTAAAGGAACGTATATCATATTTCTAAAGGAAAAAATAATTATTGAAGAGACAACTGAAACTATTACTATATATATATTAATATTTGTATAGTTAAGAATAAATTTGAAACAGTTCTTACAAAGCAAACTCTTTTCTTATTTATTTAAAAACACATCCAAAAATCTTTAAATTCTGTAAAGGTAAGAGATGAAAATAATAATAACCTGTGATAAAACTATGTAACAGATATAACCAGATAATATATTATGATGAGAAAACCCCAATCCATCCAAATTTATATTTTGCTGCGAATATTGTCAGTGACAATAGTTGTTAGAGCCATAAAGCGTTGGCTATTTTAATATTATCATGCATACATACATAGGTACCAACTCCATACCTAATCTATCCTCACTAACTTTCCCCACACTTTCCTATCCTTGCATAATCCCTTCGCTTCAACAACATCCATACACCGAGTCATACATGCTCTTCTATTCTTAACGTTTCTCGATTTAACACATTCGTCTACAATATTAGCCACGTCTTGCATGGTCTACCCCTTCATTTTGATCCACACACTCACCTCGATATATTTAATTCGTCACTCAATCCACACTCATCATCTCAACGTGCCCCAAACCAACGCGAGACACTTCTTTCAAATTGACCTATTGGATTCCATTTCAAACCACAATCTTTCTTCACCCATTTATTACTTATTCTGTCCATTTTTTCCACGTGAAATTTTTCTTAGATATTTTATTCCAACCCCATTCCCCTTACTCTGTTGTTTCTCCTGACAAACTTAGGCTTTACATCCATAAAACATCGCTGGCGTCAACGCATTTGTATGTGCTGCCATCTTTGCCTCTTTCGATTCTACTTTATATTTTGCAATAGTCCACATACATCTAACTACTCTCCGAGATGTATTCACTCGTCTGTCGAGTTCACCATAGGTCCTTCCATTTTTACAGAACAATCTGCCCAGATTCACAAAAGCATTCCCTCGATCTAATAGTTTTCTCTGTGTACTAAGCTGACAATCGCTCCCTGAACCGTGTCCATTTGTACACTGCGTCCTCACAAACATCCCTCATGAATACATTAAACAACCATGGGGACATAGCACAACCTTGTCTAGCACCTTGTTCAATGACAAACGATTCTCTCATAGCTCCATCCACCCTAACGTTTCTAAATAGTCAAATCTTCCAATCAGCACAGAAATCAAGCCTAAATCTATGTATCAATAGACAGACGGTCTATCAACTAAGGGCCAGTTTCATAGTCAAATTTAGTACGCCTCAAGTGCGGCACTACACTAAGTTCATGACGAAACCTACCTAAACTCGAATGGAATGGGCTAGTTTCCTATGAGAGAACGGCCCATTCCATTCTGGTTTAGGTAGGTGTCGTCATGTACTTAGTGTAGCGCCGCACTTGAGGCGTACTAAATTTGACTATGAAACTGGCCCTAAGATACTATATGGCGACCCCTTTTGTAAATTCATTTTACCTCATTACTACACTAAATAAGTGTATAATAAAGAAACTCCCGAATATATGGTACGATCAAAACTTGTCTGGCTTAGTGTGTACTGTAAACCACATGTCTGAAGTGTGTGTCATCCTGGCTGGTGTATTACCTATCCACTGTGGCAGAATTAGCCAACTGGAAACGACTCAATGTCAAGGAGTGGGGAACATTAGAAAAAATGTTATTTAATTCTAAAAGTGTTTTGTGCCACCCTCCTTTTTTTCACCCAGAGCGATAGAGCTGTAGATTCGTCTGGAACCGACACACTTCATCACGCCGAGTCTTGTAATCGAGAAGACCGTAATTACAGATCATAGACAAATACTCAAATGTGAAGTATTTTTTTTGTAAAGCGAAAATAATTTTCTTCAACAATTGAGGCAGGTAGCTATACTATTTTGTTAACAAAAATCTAGAAACTATTCAAATTATCTTCAACAAAATATATAATTTGGGCTTAAGCTATTTATTTTCAAAGATACAAACCATGAAAATAATAATTATATCTGTTTTAAGTTTTAATGTTGTTTCAGTTGTATTTTAAATCTTAAAGATTAATAAAAAATCTGAAACAAAATTGTTAATTATTTTTCTTGCTAGCCTACCTCTTTTCTTCACATAATTTTTCTTCATGAGTCCATAGCTATGCCAAAGAAAAATTTGTTTAAATAATTTGCCTCTAAGGATGAAATATTACAGATTAATGTCCTAACGTTTGTATGCAATATGATGATGAAGTTTTAAAAACAAACATCTTCATCAATTTCAATATTTTCTTCTACAAACAGTAGTTCAAATAAGATTCAGGTAGTTTTTAAAATCTCGATTTTGAAGATTTACTGTTTTCATTAATGTTTGTTTATTTGGTTTGAATCTTACCTACTCCATAAAAACATTAATTGATAAACCACTATCCTGGGAGATTTGGATACGCAACCTGGCCTGGGAGACTGAGATTAAATTTAACCTAAAACTACTTCTTAAATTATTCAAATAAAGTTTGTCATTTTTCATTTAACATTGCTAGTGCGTTATCGTATGAATTAACGACCTACCCTTATATAAAAACGGTGCAGTCGCAATTAAGAACCAATATTATAGCCTATTAACAATTATACTATACATACGATTAACCGGTATAATGGACACACGGCTATAGCCAGGATATTAGACACACAACTACGCGTGAAGCAGCAATACACATCGAAGTGTGGTTAGCCGCATTCTTCACTTACCAACAGCAAACTTGGGATCTTTTAATTCCCTTAATTGGTTGTGTTTTTAAAGAAGACTCCAGGCTATCGCCCCACGATGGGACACCTGGGTAGAGCTGCATTAACTACTCGAGTCATGTGTTTTTATCCGTGGTGTGAGACTGGCTCTTAAGGTTAGAATGGTGGGGACGAGAGAAATAGTCTGTGTTTTTGCTGTTTTTATAGCAAAATAAAAAAAAATGGCTCCAGTAGAAAAAAAAAAGATTAATTTTCTCCCCATGATCTCTACGGCTCTTTGACAACTGTCATAGTCATCGAGAAATAGGAACATGTACATTTTCTACACATGATCTCTACGGCTCTTTGACAACTGTCATAGTCATCGAGGAATAGGAACATGCACATTTTATCCACATTATCTCTACGGCTCTTTGACAGCTGTCATAGTCATCGAGGAATAGGAACATGTACATTTTCTACACATGATCTCTACGGCTCTTTGAAAGCTGTCATAGTCATCGAGGAATAGGAAAATGTATATTTTCTCATCTCTTAGAAAGTATTTATTCCAATTCCTCGATACCCA
This sequence comes from Timema shepardi, assembly GCA_902151425.1. Lineage (NCBI taxonomy): Eukaryota > Metazoa > Arthropoda > Insecta > Phasmatodea > Timematidae > Timema > Timema shepardi. The sequence goes on along the minus strand of CABFVX010002645.1, from coordinate 3,184 downwards.
TGAGCAATATTTAAGAAATCTTGTGATTACTATGTGAAGACAACTAAACTGTGGCTAATATCCTGAACCATTTTCTCATTTATCGTAGAGAAAAACTGTATTTACTTAGACACACGGGCCTTATATTTGTTCTCTTCCACCCTTCCTTATCTTCCTTTTGACATGTCCATCACCTTCCTCTCAAGTCTAGTAAGTTGGTTTCGATGTGTTTCAAAAACAAAAAGTCCCTTATTTAAGTTTTCCCTTCCTCTTTATAACCTCCACTTTACTGAGTCACGCCGATAAAGCTCAGTTCCAAACCGATGCTACATAAGGTGCTCTTATTTACCAGGACAGTTTATAAGCTGATCTTTCTCCCTTGTACCGGCGAAATTTGAAACTAAACCATAGTTCTTTTGTTCGTATTGAAACAAGTGAACTTTGGGCTCGGGCAAGGGGGAGGGTAAAGACACACGAGAATGACACCACCCCTTCAAAACTACCCCTCTATCTGTCTCAACAAGGCGTGAAACTCCAGCACTTCGTCAACCGCTTTCAATAGGTCGAGGTTACAGGTTTCAATAAGATCGGGGAAGATAGGGTGGGTGTGAGAGGAGCTGGAGAGTGGAGGGTGCACCGGGAGACACACCCACGCGGGTAAAAGTGGAGACGAGATTTGTTTAGCATGCTTTAGTGCCTGCCATTAGCGACATAATCTTTATGATTGGAGAGAGCAGGATGCGAATAAGATTAAAGGAATGAACAAGCATTCACACGCAAGTTAAGCGCCAGTCTTGTCTAGTCTGGTTTGACAGTGATGGGAAGATAGGGTTTCGAATCTTGGCCGAGTGTACTTAGGGTGGTTTTCCATTCTAGATCCATGCAGATTCAGGCACATATAATTTAAATTATATCCTCACTATTCTTACCTCATTATTGTAATTATGTGGTCAGCCCTTAATAATAGTAAGATATGGAGCACGTAACAAATAGAATCAGAATTCCACTCAAGGAAGTATCAAGAATCAGTAGTGACTGCCTGGGTTGGAATGTTGGACCCACGAATCTCCATCAAGTGAGGTTTCAATCCTACGGACAATGTTTATATGGGATAATTATTTACTGATAAATTCACAAGTCAAAATATTTTCTAAATATTTCAGGTATACTCTAAGCCAGCGGTTCTCAAAGTTGTTTTAGATTGTACTCCTTGGCCATGACTAAAAGTTTAGTGTACCCCCAAGATAAAAAAAATAAATCCAAATGACGGGTTTTAAAGAATATGACCCGAATGGGTAGAGAGATGCAATGTAAAAAAATAGATCTACTCACTAGTTTTTTTAAAAACTGTATCCCCTTTTAACACCCATATAATTTGTATAAGCCCCAAACTGCCTTTAAATCAGAGAGAGCCCCATTTTACTTAGTTTACAGTATACACACACGCTATTATTATAAAAACATAATCAAGCTAACACTCAGCTGATGGATTAGTAGAACAAGTGTTGTGTCACTATCACGAGATTTTAACCAGCGGTTGAAGGCGTGAAGAGGGGTATTTCAGGGGCTGATGGGCATCCCCTCCCTAACTGACAACTGAAACATTCGCTGGTTTCAGAGCCTAGCCCCACCCCTCTCCCATATGTAATCATGAGATGTGGAGCCGAATGTCTTCACATGTCACTTGCACAGCCCCATGCTTTGTTATGCTAATGTCCGAGAAGACAATTAGCAATTTGCTCGTTTCACCCTCGAACAGTGGTTTACAAACTGTGGCTCGCAAACCACCGATTTGTGGTGGGTCACTAAATATTACTTTTAAATGTGACACTTTTTATTAATTGAAAATAAAAAGTCATTAGAAAGTGAAAAAAGGGACAAAACCAAAAAGTTAATCAAGATAAGGCTTGAGACCGGTATAAACCAAATTTTTAAACAAACCGTATTTGTTAAACCAGGCCCACCAGGTGTTAAAACCGGATCCGGTACCAGGGGAAACGTGCAGGCGCCCTCTTATTTGTACTACTCGAATTTAGTGGTGGCAGAACCTTATTTGTCTGTAGGTATGGGGGTGAACCGTAAGAAAAAAAACCACACTATTTTAAGGGTCTTTGATCCCCAAATCAAGGGGATATCTGGGGACCGTCCCCTAAGCAAATAATACTACCAAATAATACTTTACATATCCCTCCTATAGAAATATTTTGAAATTTGAATGTCTATAGTGTGTTCCTTGACTGAAAATTCTTGGAAAATTATGTCTATTGTATAATATATTTAAACTTGTCTTCTTCTGGTAATTTTTTACTAATTGGATGCCTCTAAAAGCTATTTGTAGTTAAATACTAGGTCATCTTGATATTCGAGACCATCAGAAGGGAGTGTACTAAATAAGTGGGGGAGAGATTATTCCAGGATATGGGGGAGTTTATTCCAGTTGGGGTGGATTATTTATCTTTGGAGAAATGCCTTTCTGTTACTACACCACAGCTTATCTTAGGTTTGTACATTTTTTTTAAACACAAGGTAGAGTAAAATCAAAATATGCATCCTATTTTCTTTCTCTCGTAAGTTTATGATTTGAGTTTAATCGAGTTTGGTCGAGTACGATAGAAATCCCCCTTTTGGTGGCCTTTTACAATAAATCTGTAAATAATGTTGATATAGCTCAGAACAATGTTACTTGCTAATACAACGTCACATAACCTCACATTTTTCTAACGTATATAGACTGGAGAAACCTCATATTGTTTTAAATGTCGCCCTGAGATTGAGAGACCAATCAGTTTCACCGCCAGGGATTCGGATATTACCGTTACGCTAAATAGTCTAGTATTGAAGGATTTTCGGAAGGAAATATTTTTTAAACAATACAAGCATAATCTTATAGTTATCCACATTTATTAAATTTTACTTTATAACAAGTATTGTTTTATATCTCACGTACTGATACTATTTTTTAAAAGTGACAGTTGTAGCGGATATGTATTTACGTAGATATTTTAAAAGAGTTTTAGCAACTTTAATAACTGTCAAAAAAGTTTCCTTCCTGTCTAAATTGGACAGTTATTCTATATGTGCATGTATCACAGTTAAATTTTCATAGGAGGGGTCTTTTATATTATTATTATTATTATTATTATTAGCACCGCGTCTTACTACCCGTTCGGGTTATACGCACTTACGCTAACGTGTAATGGTAGGG
>CABFVX010002644.1:77633-104847 GCA_902151425.1 Timema shepardi | reverse complement strand
CAATCGTCTCTCTTCTACGCATTCCCCCTCTTCCAGCAAGTTGACTTGGGCTGGGTTTATTTTTCTCTTTTTCTCTCACACACTGCGTGCTTTCCAGGGGAGCACAAAATCTCTCGTTTGTGATAGCACCAGTTATTCAGGGAAGAAGAGGTAGCCGACCGCAACAAGGGCATATAACTCCATAACAATAATGTTTTGCTTGTCATTATAGACTTTTACCTCTCTATCCAAATATAATTCAAGAATACACACGACAACCCGAGAACATGGGTACCATGATGTTAACACATTGGTCAGGAATGCGGACTGTATGTCGGGATGAGAAGGCCGAAATTCGAATCCCGGACGGGTGTACAGAGGATTTACCCCCCTCCCCCTAAATTATTACCCTCTCTTCTTCCACGCAAATGCGGGTAAATTTCTTTTTAAATTCTATCGTCCTCATCCCTACCTTATCAATTTAATTAAATGCGGATAAGGTAGCCATGGAGGGGTAAAACGCGGTGAAAAATAAATCTCCCAATGAACTCTGAGAAAAGTGGATGGAGGGTGGTGGTGCTAATTTAACAATAGTACATTTCACGTGTTTCCTTAAAACTCATAACTATATATTTATATTCAGAGGAATTTTAAATTAGAAAGTTATATAATACACCAAGATAATGGCTACATTTAACTGCACATGTGTGCAATTGGTATATATGTCAAACTCATTCAGTCTGGTTTATCGGTGAAAATGAGGTCGGGGTTCGAATACTGGCCTTCTTTATCCCTGAATAACCTATCCATTCTTCTATATGAATACGGTTAAATTTCTTCTAAATTCTACCGTTCTTAAACTTAATTATTAGCATAATTAATAGATACACGCGTAACCCAAACGGATAAGGGCTGGCAGTGGAAAAATATATTAATTCGTTTATATTTTGAAACAAAATTATACTTACTAGACTTAATAATGTAAATTAAATTTAACTGTTGAAATAAAAATAAGTTGTTTTTATTTCCTATAGTTTATATAAAATATATTTTTGTGAGCACACGAAAAGCACATAATCTTTCCCAACGTGTAATTGTTGATGATAATTGTAAGAACAACCTTGAGAATGTTTTCCGTGGCATTCATGATAACCTTCCTTGCAACGACGGGCTTCGTTTAAAAGTTGGAATGGCTCCTTTCTTTCTTTCTAATGGGAGTCGAGAGAAGCTATGACGCAATCGTTTCAAATTTATTTACATCACATCGGCTAAAATAATACACAAATACAAGTCAGAAACATAAAAAGATAAGTTAGGTTTAAAAAAAACGTAGTTTGATGGTTTAGTTATTTAGATTATTAATACATTTGTTAAACATGAAGCCATGCTAAAATATTATTTTCAGCTATTTTTCATTATTTGATTCAAATTAATTTTGAAAGTAGAATATATATTGGTCGGAAAAAAGAGAACTCACATGATGTTTTTTATTTCATTGCTTTGTAATGAAAAGCAATCTGTTCATTTTTTTATTTCTCTCTCTCTTAGTTTAATAAAATCATCTGCTTTGGAGATCCAATCGAACATGCAACTATTTGTTTAGTTCGAGCATTATTATTTGGAAAGCTGTGAGAATGTTCATGTAAATTTAATTACCCAACAGCAATAAAATAATGTTTTTTTAACGTCTTACTAAAGGTTTGAAATTTGCAAAAGGCTGCGTCTGGTTATGATTGATTTTACTATTTAATGTTGTTTGAAAACTAATTAACAGTTATATGATTTTAAACAAATATGGTTGAAAACTTTCACAGCATTTCCATTAGTATATAAACTTATTAAATAAAGCCCTGAGACCTCAACACCATAATGTGTGAACTTTGATATAAAAATGCAAATTTCACGAAATGTTGTGGACCTTATAAAACAATTAACTATTGTTTTTATATCTTACAGTAATTTATCCACAGAAAAAAAATTGCTCAGTCAAATTTTTAAAATGTAGGCATTAACACACAAATAATGTTAATTTTCAAAAGATGCACAGTGTTTGTCTAGAATGGTAGGATTGGCGCTTCTCCAGTGCACCTCTCTTAGATTTGAACCACAAACTCTGTCACTGGTGAGCAAATGCAACAAGAGTTAAACGCTTTAAACTTTTATTTCACCATTGCGGTTCACACACGCCTATTGTGTTTAATTGAAGGCACCCGTGAAAACAATAATTATACTAAATTATTCATCCAATTAGCCTTGCTTGTGTGGAGGTGCGCCTGAGGGTTTGGCCAGACTGACAAGCGCGCGAGCGACTGAGTGGTCGAACTGGCGAGCGAGGGCGTGATTCGCAGATACCTCTCGATAGTTGTTGACAAGGAGGCAAAGGTTCTGATCTTGGCTCAGTGAACTGAGGGTGGTTTTTGACAAGTGATTTATTGTTGTGGTTTTCTCATCCTTTCTCCATGCTAATGGTGATTATTATTTGTAAAGGCCTACTTTGATTATAATATTGAAGTATTTTAACATATCAGTTTTACATATATAGGCAGGTTATGGTTTATGATCTTACCAATTAAATTAGGCCGTTAGTAGCAAGTCTGATAAACCTATCGATAGTAATAAAAATGTCAAAATGAGAAGTTCTCCTAACACTCAGTGAACCAACATACAATAATATTGCCTAGCGCCTGTGAACTAGACTGTACAGTGTCGAGCGCGCGCTCGCTCCAGTCTGGCCACCTATCATTACAACCCATGTGTTCTATTTTATATTTTAGTCGCTTGCTCGCTCCAGTCTGGCCACCTCTCATTACAACCCATGTGTTCTATTTTATATTTTAGTCGCTTGCTCGCTCCAGTCTGGCCACCTCTCATTACAACCAATGTGTTCTATTTTATATTTTAGTCGCTTGCTCGCTCCAGTCTGGCCACCTCTCATCACAACCAATGTGTTCTATTTTATATTTTAGTCGCTCGCTCCCTCAGTCTGGCCACCTCTCAATACAACCAATGTGTTCTATTTTATATTTTAGTCGCTTGCTCGCTCCAGTTCTGGCCACCTCTCATTACAACCAATGTGTTCTATTCTATATTTTAGTCGCTTGCTCGCTCCAGTCTGGCCACCTCTCATTACAACCCATGTGTTCTATTTTAAATTTTAGTCGCTCGCTCGTCCAGTCTGGCCGTCCCTTAAAGGTGCGCACACACTAGAGGCAAATTTGCAGCGAGGCAGGTCGAGTTGTGTTGGGTTGGCTCGGCCACGTTTGCCTCGCTCTTTGCCTACACAGCCGCACCTATAATTATTTTCCTTTGGTGTCATCCGACCATCAACATTTTAATGGACAATTTAAACAGGTGTATCTTAAATTATAAGCTATAAGTAGTGATTCAATGATTATTACAGTTCACGAGCTATAAGGGGTCAAACTTGATATGTAATGCTTTTTACGTGCCATTGTTAAGGCAAAGGGCAAAGTAATAAATGTGTGGAGCTGAAACTTAAGATAACCAGACATTCATATGAGGTGTACAGGATGAGATAATAATTATATAAATATTTCATTGAAATATTAATATTATTTGTATTATTAATATCAATAATTACAAATATTTAGTTGAAAACACCTCATGAATGTTTAGTTACACTAAATATCAGCTCCACACATTAATTACTTTACCTTAGTAATGCTACTCAAAGATAATAAAATAGCAAGTTTGACCCCTTACGTGTTATATAATGATTTGAAATCATTGAATCATTATTTATAGTTTGTTAAAATAGTGCATTCAAATGTTGATGGGCGAATGACCTTAACGGAATACGACCGTCTTTAATATGAACACGAAGGCGTAAACATTTTAATGAAACGAACCCAACTATTGAACGCTTTGAATTGTATTTTCAGGTAAAATTGAGCGCATCTTCACGAATATTCTCAATAAATATTATTCCTGTTAAAAAATTGTAGATAAGTCGAGTGAAGATGGCTTATGTTTCACGACACATTACGCCTTTGTTTGTAAACATATGGTTGTTGATAGTAGAGGCTCTGGAGTGGAGGGGCTGTGACGTCAGTTTCCCCTATCGCGCTTCTCGGTTTATATGGCGCAGGGGGAAATAGGAGTGAAAAATGACTTCATCTTTTTTTCTCTCTCTCTTCCTATATGCTCTTCCCCTGATAACCAGAAATAACTCAAGAAAAAAGTAGTTTCTGCTCGCACATGGAGTTTGAGACCGTGTTTAAGCATTTCAAGTGATAGTTTCAGCGGCCAATTTTTTTTAATTTGGAAGGGGGGGGGGATAGCTCTTTTTTTAAATCCCTTCAACTTTCGTCTATGTTATCTCCTTCTTTGATAAACAAACGTATTTGAAAAAAATTGTTTAGTGAAAGCAATTAAACATTTTATTTAGACTGAACTATTTTACTTTTAACGATTTTTTGCTACAGGAATAATTAAAATTAACATATATTCTAGGTAGTTGATACATTTTCGTCCTTAGCGTATTTTTAAAAGACTTCGCAAGGGCTGGTCGCACCTTTTATTATAAAGTTTATATTGTCTGTCCACTTAACTGACCTAAGGCCCTCGAGGTTCGAAACCTTTCAGGGTATAGTAAATATTATTGTGAGATTTTCTTTGTGTCCTTCCATATACAATATGGTAAGTTAAAGGACCAGGGTGGTGTTTGTGGTCATATTTACCGCTAACGACCAGTGAGTGCGTTAACATCCAAGCGCTCTGTTTGTACCAGGTCTTATATAATTATACTTATACTATACTAGAATAATAATAATAATTTAGTTTGAAGGATTGGAGTAGGTTTCAAAATGAATAAATTGGCGTGGAAGAAAGAGGACTTGAAGGATTGTCACTTGTTTTGTTTTAGCCAAGCGCGAATTTAAGGGGGCACGTGCCCCCCTAGGTAGAATTGTTGATTTTGTTTTATACTAACGGAAGTGGAAGATGAGGGCTGTGGCGGTGACCAATGGGGTTGTGAGCCCAATGAGATTTTTATTTTGAATCTTATTGCTAGGTTGTGGAAGAGTAGGGGTGAGCAGTGTTCATTGGGCAAGGCAATTTAAGGGAAAATATGTCTACCAGCGCACGCAAATGTTTCTCTATTCAATATGTATGTGCCCCTACCCCCCTTTTTACTATATCTAAATTCGTGCTTGGTTATAGCTTTTGGAATAACTGCGAATTACCAACATAAGACACGAGTGTGCAGACGGTTCATGCTCATGAATTAATACGGTCCTGTTTTATTGTAATATCCTATAGAATATAATAGACTTCTGTAACGATCTTCCTCCCCTAACCTTCTCTCTCCCGGCACGCAAACATCTGTATTATCTATATACAAATTGAAGGCCGATTGAGATTTTTCATGGCTGCGCATATTTAGTTAGACTGTATAAGATATGAATTAATTCAACTAATCCGTGCTCTAACTTAATTTAAGATAAATAATCTGCATCAGTGAGCACATAAATTAAGGCGTCAGTCTCGTCTCTGGTTTGCTGATGATGAAAATGTTTGAATCCCAACTTTTTTCCATGATGGTTTTCCACTTTCCCTCTACCAAACACGAGTACATTTACTATAGGCTTTACCTTCATCATCCTTAACTCGATTAGCGAAGTTAAATGCGGTTAGGCCGGATGGGTAGTAAGGCGTGGTGCAAAAAAGTTTTTATAGGACCGCGTCTTACTGCCCGTTTGGGTTATACATTTATGTACTAATTACGCTAGGTTTCAAGGATTTGAAAGGTTATATTCAAATGAAGTGTACTCGCATTTGCGTGGAATGAGGGTGGAAAATCATTTTTGAAATAAAACCATCTTCAATCTTCTTAAAATGTTTTGTTGTGAGCCTGTTAAAAATAACTTATTGGTATGAAGAAAGCTAGATCTCAGCTTCTAACAATTTACTTTAAACTCAAAACTGCGGCATTTCGCGTGAAACGTTTTGAGAATAATTTATTTTTAACTTAAAGATTTTATTTTAAAAATAATCACTAAACCAAAATATAACTATTTTAATCCTAGACCTCCATTTTGGCGTGGACCGTATTTAGATATAACCAACCATTTGTTAAATAGCTGAGAGTTTCTATACGTCTGCAGTGTGTCCCACAGTTCCAGTAGACGACCCCCTTAGTTATCTAGTGCCTGTCCTAGAATACATTCTTAATGGCAATAGCCCTCCCCCCCATCGAAAAAAAAATCTTCCCTTCCTTAGATTAATTTCCATCCCCTATACTATTCTTGAATGTGAAGGGGGAAAGAGATTATGACCCTTTCGAAAGTTTGATATTTTGACCAACAGCCAATCGGTTGTCAACTGACTCAGGGCTCACGACTTTCAGACAAACTTTATTTTGGTTTTAAATTCATTCCTATATAAAATACAAATATTTCAAAATGTTTCCACTTCTATGTTCTTGATGTAGTGTATACCCACCCTATTTATGGTAGAGAGGAACGTCCGAAAGGTATTTTTTCCTACCAACATCCTAATATATATTAGAATTGTGACGTCCTAACATGAACAGGGCTTAGTTGCGGATAGCCCGGACAGGCACTATGACCCTGGCTAACACGCAAATGCAGGAAATATTTGTTATGTGTGAATGAAGGATGCACTCAACTCCCAAATATTATTAACAATTAATGATATGTATTATTCAAATCTAAAACTTACATAATATTTTCTATATTATTTTGAAACATTTTGTATTTTGCTAGCCAACATATTGACGTTCGGCTGGCTTATAGCTTGTCATCAACGGCAAATAGGTTCATTTATGTACGAGCTAAGACCATTCCTAACCGTTGAATTAATAAAGTTAATTGTGACATGACATTGAAAGACATGGCCGTCGAAATATTATTGACTTCATAAAATTATAATATGCTTAGAAAAATTTGATTTAATGTTTTTTTTTTTCATGTATCGTGTCACCCAAATAGTGCCATAGATTTGCCATCCTTGATCTAGGCCAGGGAGGCATAATTTACTTTTGAAAACGTGAAACCACTTCAAAAAGCTTCTAAAGCCATCCAACGTCTTAAAAATATAGGGGGGAGATCTGACCCCCATATGCCTTTGGGAAAGGGGAGGGGTGTAGATCTAAGATAGTACCCATTGATTTCTACATTTTTTTCGCTACACACTCACACATACACACACAGCTATAATTAGATTATAATAAGCCGCAAAAACCTGTGCAACCATCAAAATCTCATAAACAATATGTTGTTTTTGAGTGTGATTTTATATTTTTTAATGGCTACATATACAAAGCGTGTGACAAGGCGCTCTTCCATTTTGTGAACATGTCTGTACTACAACTTTACACTGGGACAAAATAGCCAGGCTATGAAAATAGTTTTAATAGCAGTTTGATCCGTATCACTTTCAAGGCTCCCGTTGCCAAAAGAAGTGAGGGCGGGTTTGATTGATCTTAGGTGTTGTATCATACTCGTGACTAGCCTGGTTAGAGGGCTCCCTGATTCGTTTCCGGGCAAGGCTGACGAAGATATTTACTATTTGACTATATTTTCGTCCTGTTATCCAATTAGTAAATGTTGTGGCGCCAGGGCTGTGCGTACTGCCTTGGGCTGAACTAGTTTATAGTTCATGCGAATATAATATAATCTTTGTGTTTGGAATGTGAACGTTTAATACACAAAAAACACACACATATATATATATATATATATAAAGAGAGATAGAGGTGAGACTTTAAAGAGTTTGGCATTTACTAGCTATACCTTGATTTTCTTGCGAGAGGACCATTAAAGAAAGGTACCTTTTATAAAATAAAAACATATTTTCTATGGTCAACAATAACATCTTACTTTATTATTAGTGTCATTTTATAGTTTCTAATATCTATCAAACGTGACAGCTGCACAGCATGTGACCTGTCGAACGAATACTTGAAATTAGATCTAGTAACTCATCATGTTGTAGATATTTCCATTTGTAGGTAAATTGGGGTATAGCTATTTATATATATGTATAGTGAGAAGGTGGGAGCTAGGGGGACTTTAGAAAAAGAGGGGTGGATAAATAGAGAGAAAGCAAGCATTGCCTTGACTAACACACACACACACACACACACACACTAATGTATCACCATTAGCAGTTAATTATAAAACGCTTAATGTTTTTAAATTTGTTACATAAATAGCATTGGACATTTGTATAGTAACTATGAAAGACTAATTCCTTTATTATTTAGTTAACCTGATTTTAGAAACCATTTATAAAACAGTCATATTTGTGTTTAAATACGTGCCGCTTTCACAAAACTCCGCATTTAAAGATGTAGGGCCTAATCATAATTGTTGGTTAGGAATTTAAATATATTTTCTTCAAATAGTTTTGTTTTGACGATTAGTCTAAATTGACGTTTAAAAACTATACTAATATAATTGCATTGGTTTATGAAGCCCCCATTTGTCTATACATCTGACCGATAGAAAAGTTACGAGATTTATTTTCACGTAAGCCTACTCATAAGTCAAATCCTGCGATATGCAACTGCCACGTTTGGTATATTGTCAATACATACCTAATCAAATATTATCAAGGTTGATTTAAAACAAAAAGTTTACTTAATACTTAGCACCGCGTCTTACTACCCGTTCGGGCTATACTCTTAGGTACTAATGTCACTAATGGGCCAGGAATTTGGTAGGTTGAATATATAGGAAATGAACCTGCATTTGCCTGGAGGGAGAGTGGAAAACCATTTAGGAAAAACCACCCCAGTTCACCCGAGCGAGATTAGAACCTCAATCTACCCGCCCTTGGCAGTCTAGTTCAACACAAAACTAGCGCGTTAGCTAACTATGTCACCGAGGTGGGTAAAAAGAGTTTACCAAAAGATGCTTCAAACATCCATTAATTATAAAATCAATTAATAAAAATATTTAAGCTTGTCGTGTCGGTGTAAACTAAAAAACTAAATCCACATATCCAAGGAATATATATGTGAAAAATAATTATTATTTTATTATTCAAAACACTGCCTGGTTATTTATTTTGAACAAAATTGTTAGAGATTTTTCATATTTTTTTAAAATTTAAAAAATCAGCCAAACGTTTGCAAACCGATTTTTGAAGCTAGAATCAAAATAATAACTTTGCCTTGAGGTACAACAATATATTAGCTAAACATAATTTGTACGGAATTAATAAAATCGTTTTGGGCTTAGATCCAAAAACAAAAAGGGACATATAAAATGGTAGATCCCACTTTTTAATATTTGGGGCGTATAAAATGTTAGAACCCACTTTTTAATATTTGGGGCGTATAAAACGACATGCTCATTCTTGCTCTTAAAATATATATATATATATATATATATTACTATTACTTTCTCTCTATGCGAAAGTAGACCTGTACATGCACACTAACAAGATGATTGATTAATTATATGACATCGCTTCAGGGGACGCGTAATAAACGTCAAACTCTTCTAGTCTGGCTAGTCGGTCAGGGTGAGGTCAGGGTTTTGAATATTGGCTAGGTGTGTACTAAGGATTGTTTTTACTCATCTGTTTATCACTCTTTCTTTATGCGAATTAAGGTACACTTCCTCTAACTTACACTTATCTCATTCTTACCCTAAATATTTGGTTAGCACGGATGGGTAGTGGGACATTGAAAAAACTCGGAAGGGAAAATTAAGTTGAATAAACTAAAATCGAACATTCGAACATCACCTTTCCCAATAAAAAATAAATATTCAATTCTGGTAGCATAAACATCGAGCGGTCAAACATCACATGTCCTGGTAAAAAATAAATATTATCTGCTGGTAACCTAAACATTGAGCATTCGAACATCGCATGTCCTGGTAAAAATAAATATTATCTGCTGGTAGCCTAAACTTCGAGCAGTCGAACATCACATGTCCTGGTAACAACTGAATATTCACTGCTGGTAACCTAAACATTGAGCATTCGAACATCACTTGTCCTGGTAAAAATAAATATTATCTGCTGGTAGCCTAAACTTCGAGCAGTCGAACATCATATGTCCTGGTAACAACTGAATATTCACTGCTGGTAACCTAAGCATTGAGCATTCGAACATCACTTGTCCTGGTAAAAATAAATATTATCTGCTGGTAGCCTAAACTTCGAGCAGTTGAATATCACATGTCCTGGTAACAACTGAATATTCACTGCTGGTAACCTAAACATTGATCATTCGAACATCACTTGTCCTGGTAAAAATAAATATTATCTGCTGGTAGCCTAAACATCGAGCAGTCGAACATCACATGTCCTGGTAACAACTGAATATTCACTGCTGGTAACCTAAACATTGATCATTCGAACATCACCTGTCCTGGTAAAAAATATGTTTTTTTGCTGGTAGCCTGAACATCAACTGTCCCGGTAAAAATAAATATCCACTGCTGGTAGTCTAAACGGTTCCCAATTTGTATTCATATGTATCAAGAGAGAGGATTTAGACCACTATTTTTTATCCGTTGTAACAAACTTTGGAAGCGATCTGGCACGCTCCCAAGCTGGTACGGTATATAAATATACATGATAAATTAAAAGTAGACCTATATAAATCAATAGCGCGGCTAACTGCCCTTATATACTAGGTTCTGGTTAACGAAAATAACATTTAACTTTTTATCGTCAGCAAACAATTTATTGAGATCAAAAAACATTGAAATAATAATTTACAACGATAGTCAGAACGCTATCATTTTCAAGTACAGTAGTTAATCATTCATACTTACTATAGCGTATCTTTAGTCTACTTATTATAGTGAATATAAATGAAAAGTAATTTAAAATTCTAAAATATTGAGAGGAAAACCAATCATATTAATTATAATGTATAATCTAATTTGAGTTATTTGTGGAATAATAACCTTAATTAATAATCTTCAAATGAAATATTGATGTTAATTTATACTAATTTTTTCATTTAAAGTAGGTATTTGTTAGTTATTAATAGGCCGATAGACCTGTACATGACATTTAATTAATTTAAATAAATAGGCTACTCTTTCTCTTGTAATTATTATAAAAATATGATTTGTTCCAAATATTTCTGAACATGACCATTTCAAAGGAGATGATAGTCCAACTTTAAGAAGAAAAATGAATAACATTTCATAAACATTAATATAAATTAATTTAATTGTTTATTCACATTTCAACTTTCATTTCATTTTGTTAGAAAAAAAGGTAGGGTGCACCATGCATATTTTCTATCGCTTTTATCTCAAAAGTTAAAATACACATTTACTAAAAACTCGTAAGATTTGTGAAACGAAATAATAGGTCAATATATTGTTGTAGCATCACTGTACCAAAGATAATAAATAGAATAATAGACACTGTTACTTACTCTATGGCATTAGGAACTAGGAACACTGTTACAGTAAAAGTGAGTAGAGAGAAACATCTTTGTTCACCAAAGAGCATAAGAATCAAATTCATTTTCAAAGACCTGAATTAAAAAGTATATATATTTCTTTATAGCTCAGAAATGATTGTTTTTTATTAAAAAATACTATTTCAAATAAAGATCTTTATATTTTATTTCTCAAATAGTACAATGATAAGTTATTTTGGATCGCTAATAGTTGCTGAGAAATGATCAAAATTGGAAAAAATTTCCCCATGTAAAGTACCCTTAAAGTTAGTATCATAAGAAAATTAGAGTTACCTTATTGTTTATAGTAATAAAGTGTCTAGATATAAAATTTCATCAAAATCGTTTTAAGAAATTTTAAGAAAATCAATTTTTTTCTCTTTCTGTCCTCAAGTACACTACCCTTAATTTTATGGTTGGATGTCTAATTCCAAGAACTTCTCGGGAGGACCTTATGAAAACTCCAGATACCAAGTTTCAGCCCAATAGGTAAAATAGTTTCGGCGCTAGCTCGAGGTACAAACAGACAGCTGCAAACTACTTTTTTGGTTCCCGGGGGTTCTGAAACCTTGACATTTATCAAAATCTTGAGTTCGATTTTTTTACGATCATAATACTTTCTCTACGAAGTGCCAAGAGAAAGTAAAAATTTTACAATTATGTTTTGTTCCAAATATTGTATTTAGCATATTATTTCTTAACATTCTATTCATCATCGACTTCTTGATACAGTTTAAACTATAGTGTAATGCAACAGTCAATAATAGTTATATAAACATTTATGTTATATTTCTTGCCAAATTAAGAATAACTGTTAGTAGAGTTTTGTGCCAGAGAAGCGAATAGTGATTACGAAAGGATTGGCTAGGTTTTTTTATAGTCTAGAGCAATTGGTCAGTTTCGAAGTGTCAGCTGAACGCATATTCACGTTCATGAATAACAAACTTTTCTTTTCGCGTTTATTTTTAGCTGTCTTACAAGGCTCAAGTTGGTCCCTTAGTACTAATAATCTTATTTTAATTCGCTGATAGCCTGGGGCACAGGTGATAGGGGGAAGGCATGTTTTCTTAATGCCTTCTACACATGGGACTGTTTTTTACGTACTTTTCTATAGGGAAACTGGTTCTAAAAATATGATAGCCATTCTCAAAAAATATACCAGTAGCTTTTTTTCACTGTACACTCCGTCTCACCACTAATCCAGGCTAACAGAATAATCACACTAATGGAGTAGGGATGATAAAGGTGTAATTTTAAAGGATATACGAGTATACCCGCATATGCTTGAATGGAGAGTGGTAAACCATTTAGAAAAATAACCACCCTCACTACATCCGACCGAAGGTATCTCATGATCTCCACAACACCAGCAATATAGACCAGAGGAGGTTGACGCCTTAGGCGGCGCGGCGGGTCTATATGTTTACTACGAACACTACAATAGACATTGCCACGACAGTTCTTTTTCGTTCATATTTTGGAAAGATTTAATGTTAACATATTAAAACAAAATAATCTGCATGATTCATTTAAAATTGAAATATACTGATTTTTTTTAAACCATTTTGACGTACTTAAAAAAAATTATAAATACAACTCAAAAGACACATAAATCTTTACCACATTCTTTGAAATTTCTATCCTAAGAAAGATGTATCGTTTTCTTTTGATTGTAAACAGGAAATATATTTTTTAAGCTAATTTCTTAAATCAAAATCATTACATTTAACAGTAGAGATTAGGAAGCTAATTTAAATGTACACCCTCATTAGCATCAAGAGAGGATGAGAAAACCAAAGTATAAAATCACATGTGGAAAAGCACCTCAGTGCACCAATAAGATATTCGAGCTAACCTCGATCTCCCTACTATAGCTAATCAATCTATTTCGAGCTTGACACCGCGTGACCAGTGATGCAGGCCGCAGTAATTTGTAAAACAAGGTAACTGTAAGATAGACGATCAATTGATTCTCTCCTATGTTATTATTGCCTGCTGATAGTAGATAACCAGTTAGATAATACGGTTGGTACATTATTAACGACAATAAAGAAGACTACACTATACCAAAACAGTTGAATAGAACAATTACATTATATCATATGCTATCTTAGAACATTTCCATGAACATAAACGTTTGCCAATATGGAAGGTAAATATTGAACGTGTATTATTCCGTATTGTTATTGATTGTTCGTGGAACGTCAACATTTGAAGGGCAAAATTGAGCTAAAAGTCTGCAAACTACCAGTGTCGAAATATTCTTGAACAACAATAATAGATGGCGACCGAAGATGTCTCCTGAATCCACTCACGCTGGTTATCTGTTTACATAAATAGGGGTAATCACGTTTGTGCTCCTCAGAGATAATGACCGGGGTTCAGAAGACCGTATCTTGACCTAGTCTTCTTGAATCCACGTTATGAATGTGCCTTACCTACCCCAACAACACAATTTAATGCTTTAAGTCAAGGATTCTTAAACTTTTCCACTTGCGACCCCCTTTCGCCCGAGAAATTTTTACGCAACCCCAGGTGTCTAGGTATATAAAATGGTACACAAATCTAACATTAATTTACTGATATATTTTTTTAACAATTTTACAATATACATTACTATTTTACCATTTATTAAATACGAGATCAAATTTGCATAGTAATGAGATGGATGTGCTTGTTTATTTTTACATGAATAATTAAATATTCGCTGAATATTTGATACTGTTGGACTTTTAACCTTTTTCAGAGTTGATCGATATTTTGATTTTATAACCGTCAATACTGAGAATGTCGTTTCGCATAAATACGTAGTACAAAATGGCAGAAGAATGCTAGGGCCATGTCAGAAATTATTGGAAACTCTGTCCTAATCCCAAGCCAAAATTCATTTAACGATTTTTTGGAAAACCCAAGGGTGGTGTTTGATAACTCACCAAATTATTCTTGAACTTTTAATGACGGATGACTGATGTTTTTGATTTCGATTGAGTATAGTTAATGAACCCAACTTAGTTTTTTAGAATAAACATTTATAGGAAATTATTTCCTCAACTGTGTCTCCAGATCAATTATAACACTTAAAATGTAATCTTTGAGAAGGATATTTTCAATTATAAAATCATATGTAGCTGTAAACATTTCTTAAGAACCATTTTCCACCCAGCTCTTCCCTATATTGAATTTTTTAGTAAAAATTTCAATTCCATCTTACAGTATAAATATGTTACAATTTGTTGTGTGTCCTTAACCAAGGTCGCGCAATGCAACACGGGTGAGTGCTTCACCACACGTTTGATTTTGAATTAATTTGCTGTTGTAGCGCGCTCAGAAACCTTTTACTGCTGCCAAATTTTTCGCGACCCCCACATTCACTTACGCAACCCACAGTTTAAGAAGACCTGCTTTAAGTGAATGTCTCCTACACTATAAAATTTAGCCGACTGATTTGTTTTAAATAGTTATTAGTGTACTTACTAAAAATGAAGATGTCAGGGCAAGAGATGGGCTACAAGATGTGTATGAGATAGTAGATGTTGCAAGGATGAGAGTTTATGAACACGTAATAAGGTTGGAAAAGGAAATAATCCCAGGGAGTGATGGAGTGGAAGTTTGATGGGAAAATACCGCAAGGGAGACCACGGAAGAAATGGGAGGAGCAGATAACAGCTAAATGTGCAAGTGAGAGGAGAAGAATTAACTAGAGTAAGGTAGGAAGAATGGTGGATGGAAGATGGAGGCATTTTACTAAATTGACCCGGCCACAGGCTTGAAACAGTTTATGATGATTTACAATATTTCAGTTATTTCACATTATGTATTGTATTTTCCTAAAAACAGATTGACCTTGCTTCATGCATGCGTACAGTAGCGCTGCAAGTGCAAGTTCATTTTGCAAGTTGCAAATATTATCTTTGTCTTATTTAAGCAGCTTTAATAGACTTTTTCAATCGACCAAAAATGTCGCTAGGCGTGTCGATTGGTTTCCCATCTAGTGTCGTTAGATATCAAAAGAAGTAGAGTCGGTTATTGTGGTCGAGACGTGTTTCAGGTCTCAGTCGACATTCAAGCATCATAGGTTAAATTATTATTTAAAATAAACGGTACGGAACTCCGCACAAACTTTCTCGTTCTATTGTTTAAAAATGGAGATATTTAATCAAAACTCGTAATATGTGAAACTAAATAATATACACTAGCAAACCCTAGCATAAATTGCGCTGTACTTATGTAAAATATTTTTTGAAGCCCGGTTTTAGATTTTATAATTTTATTTTTAAAGAATTAATTTCCTCATTTGTATGTTTGGACCAATACAAATAAAAATGGAGATATATAGTTGTACAAATATTTTTCTTAAGGGTTTTAAGGAAAAATAAACTTTTTGAGAGACTTACGTAGGTTATATTTAATTACTCTATGGCATTGGAGAATCATTGCGTTTAAACTTTAGTATCTCTTTACAACTAAAGATCACAAAATTGTATTAATATATTTGCCAATATCTCAGAAACTGTTGGTTTTATAAAAATTTATTTCATATATGAGTTTTTTTAATTTTTAATAGTACTACAATTTTGCGATAATAATTTACCTAGTATCGCAAATATTTGCGGAGATACGGAAATTTCTGCTTCTGTAAAGTACCCTAAAAGTCATTTTCATGGGAAAATGAAATAACCAGTTTATTTTAAATCTTAATCAACGCCTAGATACGAATTTTAATCAAAATCGTTAGAGCCGGTTTTGAGAAAATCGATTTTTTCTCTCTTCACACTTTAATAAACCACTCTCAATTTTAAGTTTAAACAGACAGACGGCATTGCAAAGACCACTTTGTTGGGTTTGGGAGGTCATGATACGTCGACATCCATCAACATTTCAGGTTGCATTTTTTTTACGGTCGCAATACTTTACCTTTAGTGTTAGAAAAGTTAAAAAGTGTATATATTTGCGTATAGCTTGAAAGTAATTGGTTTTATAAAAATATGGTTTGAATAAAATATTTAAAATTTACTCATCAGACCGGAGCCCTTAAAGTAATTTTGCCGAAATATTGAGAGAAGCCATTTTGTTTGGAATATCTATGAATGTTTAGAAATGAAATTTAATCAAAATCGACTTTTTCTCTTTTTGCCCTTCAGTAAACTATCCTTAATATTAGGTTAAATATCAAATTCCAACAACCTCTCGGGGCAACCCTATGAAAACCCTAGATACCAAGTTTTAGCCCGATCGGTAAAATTGTTTAGGCCCTAGTTGTAGGTACAGACAGATGGATGGAGATTCAAAAAACGCTTTTTCGAATTCGGGGGGTCGTGAAACGTCAAGATTCATCAAAATCTCGAGTTCGATTTGTTTGACGATCACAATACTTTCTCTTCCTGTAAGAAAGCGAGAAAGTAAAAATGGAGTGGGATAACCGAAGGGGCTTTATTTTACTGAACTGATCGCACAGACACATCAAGTATAGTAGTAAACGCAAGACGCTCTTTTAGTGTCCTTTTTACGTATATTTGGTCCAATTATTTGAAATAAATTTTCAAATTCACTTTTGGACATCCAAACAATCTTTCTGAAACCGGAGTTACATTTGTATTCAAGCTTCAAAACATCACATCATCCTGTTTTAGATCTATCAAACCGCCACCATGTTAATTACTTCTACTTTTAATAGTAGGTCAAAAGAAGTAAAAGTAGAATCAATGGTACTAATTTGATGGACGATCTAAAACAGGATGCTGTCGATATTTTGAAGCTTCATTACAGATGTAACTGCGGTTTCAGAAGGATTGTTCGGATGTCCGAAAGTAAATTCGAAAATGTATATAAAATAATTGGACCAAAGATACGTAAACAGGACACAAGCCATTCCCACTATGGAGCGTCTTGTTTTGACCCTACGACTTAATGTGTGTGGCATCGAAAACGCTCAGTAGGTTTTTGCATTTAGCATGCCGCTACAATCTTTTCTATATTAATTATTATTTTATCATCTTTTGGCTATCCTACTCCATTTTCTAAAATAATAAAAAACGACTCTACCCTATGATGCTTGAATGTCGATTGAGACCTGAAATACGTCACCATCACAAGAATCGACTCAACTAAGTTTATTGTAACGTCCCTCAATGACTCGACAATGTTGACACAGTAGGGACACGATTTGAGAAATAGTTTGTCTCGAATATGATTATTTTTAGCACTGCGTCTTACTACCCGTCTGGGATATATGCTTATCTACCAATTACGCTAATGGTTTTAGGCATGAGGAAGGTTTTATTTACATAAAGTGTACCCACATTTGCACGACAGGAGAATGGCAAACTAATTCTGAAAAAACTTAATACACCCGACCGAGATTCTAGTCTACTGTTAGAGTAGCGCCCTAGACCGTGTGGCCACCAAAGCGCTAATAACATGGCTGTGTCATACCCACAGGGATTTTTCGGACATGATCACAATGTATTATATTAAAACAAGTTTGCATGTGTAGTTAATGAAGGAAGGTATTTGTTGAATTCAATTTGCACTTAATATAACTGTTAATTATTTAACGTAGCACACCAACGCGGGATTGGAAGCGGAATGCGGGAATTTGTGGCAGGAAAAAAAATGTTGGGATTGAGAGTGATGATAGCGAGTATTGCGGTAGTTGAAGGAAGGCTACCAGTGTGTGCAGGTTTGCAGGGCTAGTTTTAGTGTAGGCCTACATGTTCAATACATTATTAATTAAGTGTAGACAAAGTTTGTAGCTATGTGTATGTACTCCATCAGATGATTGTTGATACTTTATGAGCTGAAAATGAATATAAAAGAACGAAGCAATAGGTGCATGGCATTAATAAAGAAAAACAATCACACTTAGAATATTTTCTCACCAGATCTTTTAATTCCTTCCCGGTCTCTTTCCATGACCAGTTTTTCTTCTTGATGTTCTTGTAGTTTTTAATGACTTAAATTGTAAAGCACGGGCTAAGTGTACACAATTTCTAGCATCTGCTCTGTGATGGATATGATGATCACACAGTCCCACCGTTTGCAACCAAAACGACTGGCGGGACGCGGGAAAACAGCGCGTGCAGCGAACCACGCGGGATTTATTAGCCCCGGTTAGTGCTCTCCTGTATCCCGCAATGGCTTTGATAGTTTGCGTGAATTGAGCTCCCGTTCCCGCTGCCACGTCCCGCGTTAGTCTGCGCTGGCCTAGCCCTTTTCACCTATTGAACAAATTATTGAGAATAGTGTTCGACTCATTTTATAGAATCTGGGGTGCAGTGAAAACCTTGAATTTATAGTATTACTCAAATTAAACCGTTTATTTTGTAAATTAAGCTAAGTATTATAAATAATTAATGTTAAATTAGGCTCAGTTCATGTTAAATATTTTTTAAATTGAAAAATAACGCATGTGCACAGGAATCTAACCCCGGCCTGTATGTTGTGTTCGGCGCCAGTTCCCGGCTAGTTTCATAAAAATGTGTTTACTAAAAAAACTTTGTAAAAATATTACCTTAATCTACCTAAAATAACAAATAATTACTTTTTCTATAATCTGATTGGAATTCAAAATCTTTAGATAACATATAAATACAAAAAAAGCAACTAGCAAGTACAGTAGGCCACTGTATTTTTCTTAATTCCTCTTAAATTGACACACACTATCAAAAAATAAAATTGAACATATGTTTTGACATAATATCATATGATTTTTTTTAAATTCATCTGAGATATTTAACGGGCACTTTATGAACCGGTTGATTATATCAGTGCACAATCATTTCTTTGATCGAGAGGAAAAGGGCCTATCGATTTCACCGGGAAAGGTATTACACACTTTTCAGGGTTCCTTAACACACCACAATCGACAAGGGGCCGACGCGACGGCTTGACTTCCCCTCCTAAGAAAGCTTATACTACATTTCAATCGTATGTTCTCGTTTAAAGCTTATTTATCTGCGGTTACGTTAATACTTCACATCTTATTTTTCTTAATGGAAAACCTATGCGCGTTTTGTGATACAATTTTTATCTCTTCAGATAAAACGCTCGGTGCTATTTTAAAAGTGACGTTTGCTGATTGATGATGTGTTTTCTGTGGGGTACTTGGGGTTTTAACTCAGAATAATTTTCAGGACTTAACTACTCAACCATATTTTAGATATTCTATAAACCCAAGCATTCGTTTGAAAACAACATTTATTAGGAACATCAGTGCAATATAATACTTTTTATGAAGTGACGTTGAAATATATTGTCGCAGTTTTTAATATAACAAGATAAAACCCAAATTAAATATTTTCTTATGGATTTCGAATATCCATATATTTTTTTATAAAACACAGTACCTATATATAAAACAAATTATAATTAATATTATTGTTTTGGTATCACTATTTAAACACGTCTGCAAATCAAGTTTTCCTTATTTTATTTTGAATAACAATTTTCTTTAATATTTAAAATGGCCCTGAGTTTCTGTGGAACGGATAAATATTCGAAACCACTAATACAATCCTCAATTACCTTAAAATGGTCTATTTTGAACCTATTAAAAATTACTATATTTTAAAAGAAAGTCGAATCCACGTTTCCAAATATTTACTTTGATCTCAAAATTGCGCCATTTCGCGTGAAACGTCTTTGAAATAATCTCACTTATTCATTAATGTTTTTAAAATCATAAAACTTAAAATGTAAGGTTTTTTTTAATCATTAGGGACAGATTGATACCTTTCACATTTTTATTTTGGTGAAAACCATATTTTTAAATAGCAATCCACTTTTCCATTAATGCTGGTATTCTGGACATCTGCAACGCATCTTAGCCCCCTTGGAGTGGCCTATTTCTGCACTTTTGTGTGTGTCGTAACGATTTTATTTTTTATTTATTCTTTTTCTACGGCGGCAGCTGTGACTCTTATACTCCCAGGCTAGAGACAAAATGAGTTATCTTATAAGCACAGGGCTAAGGTTGGCTAGCCACAGGAAGTATTTTATTCAACATCATTGAATTCATACGTCAAGCCGTTTTCCATGCAGATGTCCTTTTTTGATAGATGATGTAAATTTATACAGTGGAAAGATAAATATATATATCGTAATCTTTTGGCAATGTTGGTTACTCTGCATTCTTTTTGTAAAACAATTCGCGCTTCAAAGAATATATAAGATAATATTAAAACAGTTTTGTAGCGTAGCTAATATTTACTAAAGCTCACTTAGCTTAGCTTCCAACTATCAAAATTAACACCATCTTTCAAATTTTCTAACACGAGATATGCAAAAACGAATGTATTAGACCCATATATATTTAGCGACTTTTGGTCTCATGTTGATCTACTATTTTTATATTTTTTAAAGAAGATTATTTTTTCAGAAAAAAGGTACAAATAAATGTAAACTATCCAATATTGAAATAATTATATTCTAACTGTTAAATATCTACTAATCCTAAGAATTTAGACTATTTCTCAAACCTTAAAGCTGTAAAATACATCACTTGGCTTATGAACACATGAATGTAGAGCGAGTAGCATTTTGAATTCACAAATAAGGTTGAATGTATGCCGAGACAAGTATACAAGGTCAATTTCCAAATTGTCATTTTATTTTTGCCTGTAATTTCAAGCTCATTACGTTTCAAAAATGGGACTTTCTGGTTTATAGGCATTCCTAATATTTTTTTCTTATCTTACCTTGTAAGCTATATTTTGTTTATTTCCTTTTCACTATTTAAAATGAATGGTGCTTTGCACCGCACAAACTTTCTCCCTCTTTTAGCTTAACCTTCGGGGACTGGCGCCGTTGCATTTATACGATATCCTATAAGGTATTAAATGAAAATAAAAAACACATACATTATGGCTTACTTTAATACATAATTTTACTATTGAAGCAATATTATTAAATAAATGTTTTAAAAATATTATATTTTTATAAATTTTATTAAAAGAAAAGAAAATTACAATAAATTTTAAACTGTTACAAAACATAGCTTATTATTAGAAAAATATATAACAAAACATTGTAAGGCATTATTTTATACTTTACTGATTACTTAATTCTACAATGTTACCATATTATTTTATTTTAAACATACGGCTGCAATGAGCCAGACCTATGACATCATGACTGGCACCGTTGCGTATTCACATCATTCCTGCATGGCGCCAGTTCAAACTCCTGTATTTCAAAAAATAAACATTTAAAAATAGGTTTTATGATATCATACTACGCAGTAGGAACCAATTGAGAAATACTTGGAAGGGATTCGACCTAAGTACTTTTAATTTTCAAAAAAATTACAGCCGTTACAAAAATGCAAAGGTGTCAATCACAGAAGGTTAAAATGGAAATTTACAAAAAACTTGTAAGATTTGGGGAACGAAATAAATGGTCTATACATTACTATATGGCACTAGGAACTAGGAATAAAGAGAGAGAGAAAGAAACATCTCTGTCCACCAAAGAACATAACAATCAAATTCATGTTCAAAGACCTGCATTAAAAAGTATATATATATATATATTTTTTTCTATATATTTCAGAAATGACTGGTTTTTATAAAAACATATTTCAAATAAAATATATTTATCTTTAATAGTACTACAATTGACATGATAAGTTATTTCGTATCTCAAATAGTTAATAGTTAGTTAATAGATGGGCAAACAGACAGACGACATTGCGAAAACCACATTTTTTGTTTCAGGGGGTAATCCATGATACGTTGACATTTATCAAAATATCGAGTTAGATTTTTTTGACGATCACAATACCTCTCTCTCCGAAGTGTCGAGAGTAAATAAAACCAGACAGAAATGTATCGAAACCTTACCGCAGTGCTTCAACAGCTCATGACAGTTATGACTTGAAGGCTTGATCTTGATTGTAATGGAAGTCAGGCTCAGTAACCTGGAATATTCTTTAGAAAACAGTTGAATTAAGACCAATATGAAAAGAGGCTATTTCACTAAACCCAATATCTAGGCCCTATATTGCCAAGGGAATAATGCTGAAAACCGAACTAAGATTCAGTGGTGGCTCGTAGCTAAAATTAGTGGGGGTGATGCTCCAGAAAAATTTTAGTCGTTGTTTTAAAATTGTGTAAAAGGAAAAAAACGTGCATTAAAAAAATATTCAGGAACTTTATAAAATATTAACAAAAAACAAACATATTTTACTTACTTTAACTTAAATTGCTACTGTTCAAGCTTGATATATTCATTTAAAAATGAAATTCATTCTTCTTGTTTTAATTTGCGCAAAATTTCAATAATTTTCTCCTTGATCTCTGGATGACAACTGAGGAAATTTTTCTCCATTGAAAATATTGCAAGCGCATTTAGTCTTTCTGTTAAATAAAAGAACCGAAAAAAAAAATGAATCAAAAAGAATAGCGAGAAGCAGAATAATAATCTAATTCTACACTCTTCTGCACTCTATCACATTCAAGAATATGGTACATGGTTTTTAAGTACAACACACGCTGAGTAAAAAAAACTTACTTTCACTATCACGCCAGATCCGGCACTGCGAGAGCAACAATGCTCTTTCTACCTGGCAGTCCCGCCTTCCTCCCCACCCCCTCCTATGTGCGCATGCGCACAACAGTCAAACACAAAGTCACTGGCACTGTGAAGCGCACAGTTTCATACAAAGATTTAGTATCTTTATCATAAACTGGGGGATGGCTACTGAAGTACTGACGTTAAGCTCAAGGAATATATATTGTACTACAAAAATAAAGAAAGAATTAAAGAAAAAAGGACTCATTATATTAAATGTTATCGATAATATCAATTGGAAATAGGGGATGCTGCAGTTTCGCAGTGCCTATACACGAGCCGCCACTGCTAAAATTAAATCTTTGGTCCGGGCGTAATCGTGTGTTTAAATATCCCGGTTAATCGACCATAAAGATGTCTCTTAAAAGGTCGGCCACTTTTTGTGACGGAGACTGAAGAAAGTATAAAAGAGTCTTGTGTACAGGTCTTTAATCGCGGTAGGCGGTCAGGCAGGTGTTGACAAGTGTATTATAGTTGACAGTAGTCGAGAATTGAATTACCTCGAGTGTCCGTCCGTTCCTTGGACGAATCACTAGTTGTTTCCTACACACTCGATGTGAGAGGAGTTTCAACAATAGAACCGTCATTTTGGGGGTATTATGGGAGGATTGTTTTAGAAACATTGAAGCCGCCATTTTGAGGGTGTTAGTGTTATATTTGCTTGGACTTTGATTTTGAATACCTCCAAAATTTAAATATAAACCCCTTTCAATATTGGTGTATTACCCGCTACCCGCTTCGATAAGCACTGGGACTAAAAGTCAAGCTCATCTAGTCTAATTTAGCGGGTGTGGAGAGCTCGGGGCTTGAATCCCTGCTGAGTTTGTTATGATTCCCCCCTCCCCCCAACCAAGTAGTTCCCCACACTCTCTCAAACCAAATGCGGGTAAATTTCCTCTATATTATACCTTCCTCCCTTTACTCCACTTGCATAGCTAAAATTCCCGAAGCCTAGGGTAGCGAAATGCAGTGGAATTTAAAAATATAATATGAAATTATACTTCCTTTTAATATTAGGCTTACTACTAAAGATTTGAAATCCACACGACAATTTTAGCCTAGATTAGATAAACGTATCTTAGAAATGCACGTAAATAGTGATAAAAGTTAAATATTCTAAGGATCTATATATTTAAAAAAAACTTAAGATATTCACTGTCCATGTTTGGTCTAGCACTGATTGGTGTTGACTATGTAGAAAGACGAAACATAATATTTTAATGGATTAATATAAGTTAAGCCTTTTCTTTAATAACTTTCCCATATCTTATATATATAATATAAGCCCTTTTCCAGCAATAGAATTTAAGAGTAAATAGCTGAATAAATTTTGACAAAATAAGACATTTTAAAGGTTAGGGGATCAGGATGCTGGTAAAAATAGTGCTTTAAAACTAGAACCCAATTTTCTTAGCGAATTTTCCATCTCTCCCTTCTGTGTGTATAGTGGTTCACCTGTACAATCATTCTTTGTTTACATCACCATGGAAACAACGATTTGTGTATTGTGTATCGATAAGTAAAAAAATATATATATCTTTGGTTAAAAATAATAACTCAATTTTGGTGTTTTGGTGCAACGAATAAATACAGCGCTGGGAGAGGGGTCATTTTAAAGTTATCATCGTGACGTAAGAGGGGAAATATACGTTTATATTCAAATTACTCACCGGAAACTAAATATCTACGTAAAGTGTATAGCCTTTGTCGAGTTAACTTTTGACTAAAAAGTGAGTTAGGGGTTATCATATAGATATTTACCCAACAAAATGTTTAGAATACATTTTAGTACAATATTCTGTAACCATCGCTGCAACGATCCACTAGTAAGATTTAAATAGTAGTCTCATTGCATTTATAATCCTAAACATGAAAGGTATACAATTAATTCGCAAATTTTATTAAATATAATTAAATAAATATAGTCGATGAAATGCTTGGTTTTCTGTTCAAAATAACCACAATACTTGTTTCAAATTTTTTGGCATTTATAAAATTTTAATTTATTGTATTTTATGAAAATTGAAAATGTCATTAATATATTCATGTCTAGGGATTATTTGCAGCCTTACTAAACCCTTCCTTCACCTCTGACAAGACATCTTGTGAATGTGGGGAATGCCAGGCCTCCACCGTGGTTCGGATTCCACGTTAAACTGTAGGTCCTCCATTTCATCTCACAATCACCCTCCCATTACACATTAGCGTAAGTGCGTATAACCCGAACGGGTAGTAAGACGCGGTGCTAATAATAATAATAATAATTGCAGCCTTATTCTGTCCGGCACTTGGTTCAGTCGGTAGCGTCTGCCAAGGACGCATAAATGTATGGGTCAGGGGCCCGGACCCCTCTCTCTAGGATTTGTTAATTGTTATATAACTTTTACTAGCTAAATGTAGGCCTACCCCTAGAAAAATTACCATTCTACGCCCTTGTAGTGACTACTCTTTTAAGAAAACTGGTTCATTTCCCAGCATGGTCTAAAATGTATCAATTGGGAAATCAGGGTTTCCCTCTCTAAATGATGATCAGTGGGCCGGTTACTTAAAAAAAGCTATTTTGTCAGTCGTGCTCTGAGATGATTTTAATAATTTATTCAGGGAACGTTAAATACCTCTAATTAAAAAAATACGCGTAAGATAATAGTGTTTGGCTACTTCTACTAAACCAACTCATTTTAAACATCCACGTGACAGTAAAAAGCTATAATTTGTTCATGATTATCCATAGTAGGATTATTCTAAGAAGAATGGTTTACAAAAGATAAACACATATTTTGTGTTCAAAATTCTTAATATAATACAAGGTATATTATTATTTTATAAGTAGTATTAAATATTGAAACTATCTTTCTAAAGTGTCAGCTGCCTTTCACATTACTTGACGAAAGAATCTTTAGTGAAAATAGCTTTAGGACTTTCGTGACAGCCATAAACCTCTTTTCCTACCAGAATCCTATTTTAGAAAATACAAACCCATTTTTTTTGCAGTAAACATTGATTTAATTTTACTTGTAGTATATTATTTATAACTATTGATAATATCTATCAAACGTGACATCGGAATTCACATGACTCGACGTGACATGAACATAGTTTTCTTAGTTTTGCAATTGTAGAAGAAGTATATGTCTTAATCTGACTACTATACCGTATTATATTCTATGACGTCACACACACACACACACAATGGCGTAGTGTGAATACTCGTGGTACCGTGTATATATTACGCGTGAAGGTTGGCTAAGGAGAATGGTACGTTAAGGCCTGCGGGCCTTTCAAGGTCAAGACATTGACTGGAGACTGGGACACATCTGCCTTAATAATTATTGTTCCTTACTTAACTGCCTGATTCAAGTTACAACACTTTTTTCTTTTGAACAAAGTAATAATATGCTGCTTTATATTACGATATTTACAGTTTACTCAATTTACTCAATTTTTAATATATCATTTATAAAAATTAATTGTAAAATATAATACTGTCTTATAGTTCTAAAAATGGCCAACAAAATTGATTTTAAAATTTAAATAAATGACTTATCTAAACGCACAAGTATTAGTTACCGAAGTGTTTAAAATTGTTATAAATATAATATTTTTTTGAGCTTAGTGTTTCACTGCCCGTCCGGATTAACCGCACATTATATTCACACTCATGTGTTAAGAGGATGAGGCGGGTAGAATTTAGGGGGAGTGTACTCGCAAAGTGGGAAACAATTGGGGTTAAACCAACTCAATACACCCGGCCAAGGATTCTAACTACGACCTTCCCCTCACCGGCAATCCAGTCCATTGAGAGTCTATTTGACTATGCAAATGATTAATCACTTTTGTTTTCTCATCCTCTCTCCACTCTAATGGGGGAGTATTAAAACCGCACTAACCGCATTAGTGGGTAAGCGGACAAAAACGAAAGTTTTCGTTTAGTTTGATTTTCCGTAGATGGGCAGGTCGGTGTTTGAATCCCGGCTGTGTGCACTCATAATGGTTCTTCCTAAATTACTTTTCGTTCCCCTCTTCATATAGATGCTGAAACGTTTCTTATAAATTCTAGCTTCCTCATTCTTGCTCTTAGTAGTGTAGGCAATTAATATGGATCGTCTGGCTGAGCAGGAAAACTAGGCTCACGTGAACAATTATTATTATTCTTTTGGAATATTTACCGTGCAAATTTTTTTTACTAACGTTAATCAACATATGACTTTCAAACTAACCTAATTATAAAACTAACACAACACCCAG